>JAMKFB010000270.1:26526-85036 GCA_036247105.1 Cirrhinus mrigala | reverse complement strand
CTTTCTTTCATATGCATCTTTCTTTTTATGCATATGCATATATGCATAAAAAGGCATTAATTCATTCAAGTAGTTTATTATTAGTACCAATGAACCAGAGGTGGGACCAATCATTGTTTTGCAAGTCACAAGTAAGTCTCGAGTCTTTACATTCAAGTCTCGAGTCAAGTCCCGAGTCAAGGCGGGCAAGTCCAAGTCGAGTCGCAAGTCCTCCGCTTTAAGCATCAAGTCGTAAACAAGTCATTAGTGCTATTTGCCCATATTAGTGTCGCTGTATTAATTACTACAGTAAATTTAATATCAATAATAGTCTATAGTAAGTATAATATAAAGATATAATCATTTGTGGTGTTTCATTGAGGAATGAATCATTGTTTGTAAAGACATATAGGCCTATGTGAATGAATAATTTAAGTCCCCTGTTTCATTTGTTAATGAATCAGTGATTTTAATGAATCAGCTGAGTCAATTATTTAATAACTTGCTAATACGTAGTACAGACCCTCATTTATCGCCACCTAATGACGTACCATTAGGTCTACAGAACATAGCTTTATTGAAATGATTGACAGGTATAATTTATAATATATACAAAATATTTGTAAGTCCTAAACTGATACGTTGATACAGAACGTTAATTACTGAGAAAAGAGATACATGAAATGAAGCGGAAAAGTAAATATATAAGAATAGTTATAATCAGTGGTGTAGTGGAGGGTATACAGTATACGGCGTATACACTTCTTTATCTTCTTTATTGATTACTGATTTGAATCAGTACATTATAACGAAAACAATACCTTACAAATAAAAAGATGCAGAAATTTCTGAAACCGGTAAACCCCTGTAAACTTTTCAGTCCAAGGATCCAGTAAACAAATGCGTTCAAATGGTAAGTTTAAATGGCTCTAATACAGGGAAAACCCGACCGATTTTATCAGAGATTGCGAAGAGTCAGGGAATAAATGAAGCATACCCACTTCAGGCAACACTACACCACTGGTTATATTATATACAAATGTTAAACAAAAAATAAGAAACCATCCGTGAATGGATTTAAAAGATTGGATGGGATGTGTTTTATTATAGTTCTATATTATTTTATGTTCTTATACAGGCTATTCCTTCAGCAAATTATTCAGATTTCATGCTGTCACGGAGACGATCGTGTGCAATATCAGTTATAATCTATTTTAGTCTTTGTTTTTCTTTAAAACAAAATAAAATTTTTATTATTGTAATGATTTTATCAGATGAGTTTATATTTCAAGTTTACAAGTTAAATGTCTCTTGGCCACAAGTAGCCAAACCGAACTTGTCTAGCATCACACCGTTCATGGTTTAAGAAATAAGGCATGCAAAATTATTCACGGTAAAACTGTAGCCATGCAGATAAACAAATATATGTAGGTAAATGTATTTTGTGTGTTAAACAAGTTCATAATGATCACAGTTGATGGCTTGGTTTAGGAGCTATATGTGCGATGTAGTAACCTGTCGGATATACAGCACGCTTTCATCTATTTCTTCTGGAAGATTATGTGGATGAAAACACTAAGAAGCGCTCGCTTGGTGTCTTTGGCTCAGTGCCAAAAGCTGCGTGAATCATACCAGTGTGACTATTCATTTTTTTTTTAAATTAAATATAAGATAAGCCATAAAGACTTCCGAGTCACAGCCGAGTCACAGGGCTCAAGTCCAAGTCAAGTCTCGAGTCATTGTTGTCAAAGTCTAAGTCCAGTCGCAAGTCTTCCTTTATTATGTCAAGTCAAGTCACAAGTCCTCAAATTTGTGACTCGAGTCGAGTCGAGTCTCGAGTCATGTGACTCGAGTCCACATCTCTGCAATGAACAGCCAATATGATAGTAACATGCAAGCTAATTTAATTTAATTTATGTATTTTGACTGCAATGCTTGTTGAGTGTCAAGCCTTTTTTGTTCATTCATCATAGTGATAAACCTAACCAGTACAGACTGAATTTATTATTAGATAGTGTTCTGCATTGTAATATAGTGATCTACAGACAAGAGTGATTGAGTTGATTCACACCCATCAGCAGCTGCAGTATCTCTCATCTGTATCAGTGCAGTCACTGTGACTCTGACTGACGGAGGTTTTTGTACGACTCTTTATCACTGTGTGAACACATCTTTACTGTTTGGATAGTGGAAACTCTGACAGTAATAATCTCCTGTATCTTCAGTCTGGACTCCACTGATGGTCAGAGTGAAATCACTGCCAGATCCACTGCCACTGAATCTAGATGGAGTTCCAGTGTTACGGCTTGTTGCAGCATATATGAGGAGTTTAGGAGCTTCTCCAAGTTTCTGTAAGTACCAGTGTAAGTAACTACCACCATACACTCCACTGCTGACTTTACAGTTTATTCTGACTTCTTGTCCTTGAGCTGCTGTTATTGATGGACTCTGAGTAACAGTGTACTGTCCTCTACACTCTGAAAGAAAGGGAAAAAAGACAAGAATTAAAATGATGTATATTTCACATTTTAAAACAATTACTGTAATTGTTGTTATGAAAGTTGTACTACAAACCTTGAGCAAACAGTGTGAGTGTCCAGATGAGGATGATGATGTTGTTCATTGTTGTTGTTTTGTCTTGTGTGATGATGAAGATTCTGTTCTGTTCTGCTCTCAGTCATGAAGTGTTAAACTCACAGCACTATAAACACTCTCATGCAAAGTGTCTCTCTATGTAAATGATCTTCATACACAGAACAGGCAGCTGTCAGTCTCAGACCACATGAATTTTTCTATGCATGTTCATATTCTACAAAACAACAGAAGTTTAAATACTTTGTGATGAATATGACCTATAGACACTGAACTACAGTACAGACAATGAGTGTTTTATTAATTTTCTTCACATATCATATGCGTTTTTATTATAAACTGTTTTTGTGTTAATGTATCAATATACTTCACAATGTTACAGTTAATTTTTTATTTTTATTTGAGTGGAAAAAGACTAATGTGTTCTCAGAATTGCAAGTTTATAGACTATATCACAATTCTGACTTTAACTGCATGTTATAAACTCACCATTATGAAGAAAAAAGTCAATTGTGAGATATAAACTTGCAATTCTGAGATTTTTTTATTTTATTTTTTTTCTCAAAATTGCACGGTAACTCACAATTGCGGGAAATAAAGTCAGAATTGTGAGATAAAAACTCGTAATTCTGACTTTTTTTCTCACAATTGCAAGTTGCAAATATCCTTTTAAATATTTGTATTCAGTGGCAAAAACGGGCTTTCATAAATTTTGAACAACATATATAATTAATAATATATTTTCTTTATGGAAAACAATGTGAAATATTTAATAGTTTTGGTATTTTTTGACAGAAAACAAAAAGGGGTTATGTTGTTTTTTGCATTACAGATAATTATTTTATTCTTCACCAAACAACGGAATAAAATAATGTTTTGAAAAAGTTGTTTTGACACAGTAAGTCATTGAATTTCATTCACATTTCTCAAATCTCTGTGTAGGAAAGCAGCAACAGGCTGCAGAGGTTTGTCTTCCACATGTGGTGTTATTATAACTACAAGCGAATGAGATGCGGCGCTGATTTCTACCTGCTTCAGTCCAACTCCACTTATGTGAACAGCTGGTCTGCTCTCCAGAGTCTGGTCGTCATCACTGCCGGATACCTGCAGCTCTACTTCCTCAAGAGGCTCTTCAAAACCAAACCAGCAGAGGGAGACAAACCCCGCTGTTAACATCAACACTAAACCTGTCTCTTACTTCATAATACAGACGTACATGAATATTTTAAACACTTTTATGTCCCAAGATTGAATTTATAATAAAAACTGACTTCATCATGAATTTGTTGTTTGTGTATACTTTCAATGTTACAATATAGGATGTATCATAACAGTAGGAATTATTACTTTTAAAATGATAATAATCCAAACAAACAGGGAAACAAACTACTACAATACACTCTGGTTTCTATTATTCTGACTTTCCAATGGTTTTGCCCCAATAAAAAGAGGAAAAACAAGGTAAATATCACTTGTGAGCAGAATATTTTAATTGTGTGTCATTTCCAGTGAAGCTGTAATTTTATTGAATTACGAGTGTGAAAACGTTATTTGCTTGTGCAACTCAAAAAACATCTTTTCCACCACTGTCAAAGATTGATACTTTTGAGATTTGAGATTTTGCAGAAATTACTGGGAAAGGGAAACAATGACGAATGATATTTTAATGTTCAAAACATAAAAAACGAGATCTTATGCTGATCACATTTTGTGTAATTCTGGATTGAAAGGACATGAGGACTCTGACTGCTGTTTCCCTCACACGTATCATCAACTTTCATTGGACTTTTTGTGGTGGAACATTTTAAATGATGCATTAAATACATTTATGGTGATGTTGTGTAAGAAAAACACATCAAAGATCCAGAAAGAGACTCACAAATCAGCGCAAGTCTTCAACATGTTTGACTGAATGAGACTGTTATAACAAATAACCTCCATCAGCAGCTGCAGTATCTCTCATCTGTATCAGTGCAGTCACTGTGACTCTGACTGATGGAGGTTTTTGTACGACTCTTTATCACTGTGTGAACACATATTTACTGTTGATATAGTGTTCACTCTGACAGTAATAATCTCCTGTATCTTCACTCTGGACTCCACTGATGGTCAGAGTAAAATCTCGTCCAGTATCTCTTGTTCCACTGCCACTGAATCTAGATGGAGTTCCTGACTGGAGGGTTTTTATATAATATATGAGGAGTTTAGGAGCTTGTCCAGGTTTCTGCTGATACCAGGCTAAGTCGTCACTATATATTCCTACATCTATATTACACTCTATTGTAGCGGTTTGACCCTGTTGGACAGTTTTAACTGCAGGTTGAGTCAGAGTGATTCCTCTGGATTCTGAAGAAGAGAAAAAAAGTCACTTTGTTTGTAAACCACCTTTATAACATAATATTGGTATAATAAAATGGTTAAAAAAAAACAACAGTAGCATATTATTCATATCAAAGTGTAATATCCCACCTTGAAAAAAAGCTGCAATGGTCCAGATGAGGATGATGATGCTGTTCATTGTTGTTGTTTTGTCTTGTGTGATGATGAAGATTCTGTTCTGTTCTGCTCTCAGTCATGAAGTGTTAAACTCACAGCACTATAAACACTCTCATGCAAAGTGTCTCTCTATGTAAATGATCTTCATACACAGAACAGGCAGCTGTCAGTCTCAGACCGCAGATCAATTATTTCAGTCACGCTCATGTTCTACAAAACGTTAGGCTTTAATACTTTGTGATGAATGTGATCTATTAAACAAAACATTTCTTTAAAAAATTCATGAAAATTAATTCATTAGAAAACTATTTCAAATATATTGACATGAATATAGTAGCAAAGGTCTTACAAAATGTATTTTTTATTTACTGAAAATAAAGACAAAAAACTGTTAAATTTCCACAAAGATCAGCAGCACTGATGTGAGAGACGAACACGGGCTTTCCTTCAAACTGGAGCTGAAGGTGTTTGATATCTACAGTCTGTGTTGATCATGGAGAGATGAGGTTTGTTTGTATTCCTCAATCTTGATGGACAATGTTAAATGTAGTACATCCATCCATGTTGAAGTTGTGTGTGAATAACGGATGAAAGAATCAGATTAGCCAGACAATAAATTACTGGTGAGACTTGATCAGTTTGTCAAAATGTTCTTACTGACAATTTTCCTGCTGGACAAAACTTACTTCACAAAAAAACTGACTTGACAAAATTTTATAGAAAAGGGGAACCTTGGAAAAGTGTTGCTGGTAACATTGTGGCACCTACAAGCACCTAAACATCTTTTTTTTTTTTTTTTTCATCAGTCTTATTAGACAGGCCTATTTAAACCCTGACTGTTTGTTCCCTCAGTGTGAAGTTTTGTTTGTTTCACACTGCTTTTCTTAGTGGTCTATTTTGGATAATTCTCTTGGTTTTATGCAGGGGTTAAATTGGGATTTTTTATGTGGGGGGCTCTATAAGGTGTCAGGCTTCCTATATATATATATATAGGAAAACCCCCTAAAAGCCATCTTGGTCAAAAATGAGATAATGATAGTGAGTGAATGCTCTCAACACATATTATGCGACCATCAAATACTTTTACTTTAAACTTGCTAAAATCGCAGCCTCAGCCCAATCAGAAGTACCGGTGCTTACATAGAGACCTATACATCTGAGCCTGATAAAAATGCATTTTTTAAAGAAAGACGTCAGATGGATTTAGAGGCTTTTGCATCTGAACTCTTCATATATACATATATATTTTCAGATATGATTTATTCTGAACCAATATTCTCATCAGTTTTCTATCAGCTGTGACATATAAATCTGCATGTTTTTATATTTAATTCAATGGCTTTTTTTTTTACCTTTATAGAGGGTATTTTCCCCTTAACTTCATTAATACTCTTCATCTTTCATTTCAAATTCTTAATTTAATCCATAAATTCTATTGTAATAATATGAATATTGTTATCTATATGTTAGCAAATAAAATAATTTACACTGAAAAAAATACAAATTAATTAAATAATGTTATGAGATTGTATAATATTCGCACACGTATGAACAGGCAGCATTTGTGGTGGAGGGATGGAGCAGGCATGGACGCAATCATTACAATTGAATAAGCTATTCATGTGGTGGACTGTTGTGATTTTGGCTAATGCAGGACACTACTGAATTGGGTATACAACTGATAAAGAAGTCGGTATATGCGTTATACCTGCGTATTTCCTGTACTACATTACTGCTCTAAATGTAAAAAACAACAACAATAACAAAAAAAACAGATTAATATTTACGTTTTGGTGATTGCCTAGTTATATTTGGTTATTGATGTTTTAATCTGGTTACTTGTGTAGTGTTAATGAAGTGTTAACGTCGAGCCCTGCAGTCTATGTGCCGGGGCTCAGCCCCAGACGGCCCCAGCCCAATTTAAACCCTGGTTTTATGACTCTGGACATTATAACCTTTGCATTCTGATCTTGAATGGACCCTGAATGTTGTTTGCTTCTCTGCCTGATGCTTCACAACTATATTATAGAAATAAATAGAAAATAAAAGCTGAAATGTGTGATACACTGAGTCATTGTGTTGTTTGTCATCCTCTCATCAGCAGCTGCAGTATCTCTCATCTGTATCAGTGCAGTCACTGTGACTCTGACTGATGGAGGTTTTTGTACGACTCTTTATCACTGTGTGAACACACCACCACTGTGGTAACTCAGACAGTAATGGTAACTCATCTCCTGTATCTTCAGTCTGGACTCCACTGATGGTCAGAGTAAAATCACTGCCAGATCCACTGCCACTGAATCTAGATGGAGTTCCTGATTGAAGGCTGTTAACTCTATAAATGAGGAGTTTAGGAGCTTCTCCAGGTTTCTGTAAGTACCAGGACAGACATGGTGTTGGGCTGCAGCCTGTTAAAGGAGTGCTGGCGGTGCATCTCATCACAACAGTCTTTCCTAGTTCATTTGTTTGAACTGCAGGAGTTTGAGTAGCTGTGATCTGTCCACTGGAGCCTGAGAGAGAAATTTATAGGATTCATGTATGTACATCAAGGCAAATACAAACATTTGGTTCCATATTAATGATATATAGTATATGTTAGCTAGCTTTATTAATTATACTGCTTTCAAGCTCTCATTATGTACCTTGTATACAGCAGAGCAGTGTCCAGATGAGGATGATGATGTTGTTCATTGTTGTTGTTTTGTCTTGTGTGATGATGAAGATTCTGTTCTGTTCTGCTCTCAGTCATGAAGTGTTAAACTCACAGCACTATAAACACTCTCAGAGCACTGAAGCATGTGCTGACAATGCAAAGAAGTGGGCAGGATTTACAACAGATTGAGCTGTGAACACAACTCATATACATTGATGCAGAGCTAGAAAATGTTTTTGATGAAATCCAAGGACTTTCTGACCCTCCATAGACAACAAGGGTCCTACTACAGTCTAAGCACAGAAATGTAGTAAGGACATTGTTAAAATAGTCCATGTGACATCAGTGGTTCAACCGTAATTTTATGAATGTAATGTTAATGTAAGTAAATAAATAAATAAATAACATATATATTTTTGTCAAACTAAATGTCTGAGTGTTGTCAACAGCTGAGGTGTTTCTACTATATGTTGTTTTTTCTCTTTCTGCTGGAGTTTGTGTTCACTCGAGTGGAACAGAGGTTTTTTTTTTTTTTTTTTTTTAAATACAAAATACATTTTGATATTGAGAAGAACTGAATTATTGTTAAGACTATATTCTTCCTATTGTTTATTAGCATGCATATTACTAGCATATTGGATGTATACAGTTTGCATTAATGCCTAATTCTGCATATGTATATTTTAGATCCCTTAACTGAAACCCATACATACACTGCAAAAAATGCTTTTCTTACTTAGATTTTTTGTCTTGTTTCCAGCCAAAAAATCTAAAAGTTCTAAAATCAAGAAGGATTTTCTAGGCAAGCAAAATTATTGTCTTGTGTTCAGTCAAGTCAAAATTAAGTGAGTTTTTGCTTAAATTCAATGTCTTTTTTTCTGAAAACAATACAATAATTTTTGCTTGTCTAGAAAATCCTTGATTTTAGAATTTTTAGATATTTTGGCTGGAAACAAGACAAAAAAAATCTAAGTAAGAAAAGCATTTTTTGCATTGTAAACTTAACAACTACCTTACGAATTATTAATAAGCAGCAAATTAGGAATTTTTTGAGGGAAAGTTTGTAGTTAATAGTTAATAGTGAGAATTGTAAGTTTGACCAAATTATTTACTTTGAAAAAACAATTGGTGTCTAAACACTTTTTCAAAATGTATCTGATAATTTTTCATTATCAGTTTATCACATTTTTCTTTCATTTCTACACTGCATATATAGCTAAACTTTTTTTTTATTGTATAAGTGAAATAACTTTCAATTGATCTGAGCTGCAGTCACAAGATTTCAGTCTGAAATTGAGTTTAGATTGATTGTGTTGTAGAGCAGCTGCAGTATCTCTCATCTGTATCAGTGCAGTCACTGTGACTCTGACTGATGGAGGTTTTTGTATGACTCTTT
Organism: Cirrhinus mrigala; assembly: GCA_036247105.1. Classification (NCBI taxonomy): domain Eukaryota; kingdom Metazoa; phylum Chordata; class Actinopteri; order Cypriniformes; family Cyprinidae; genus Cirrhinus; species Cirrhinus mrigala. Next base: position 75,920 of record JAMKFB010000270.1, on the reverse strand, counting down.
ATCACTGTGTGAACACATCTTTACTGTTTGGATAGTGGTAACTCTGACAGTAATAATCTCCTGTATCTTCAGTCTTGACTCCACTGATGGTCAGAGTGAAATCACTGCCAGATCCACTGCCACTGAATCTAGATGGAGTTCCAGTGTAACGGCTTGTTGCATCATATATGAGGGGTTTAGGAGCTTCTCCAGGTTTCTGTAAGTACCAGTACAGCCAATTACCATCATACACTCTACTGCTGACTTTACAGTTTATTCTGACTTGTTGTCCTTGAGCTGCTGTTATTGATGGACTCTGAGTAACAGTGTACTGTCCTCTACACTCTGAAAGAAAGGGAAAAAAGACAAGAATTAAAATGATGTATATTTCACATTTTAAAACAATTACTGTAATTGTTGTTATGAAAGGTTTTATTACAAACCTTGAGCAAACAGTGTGAGTGTCCAGATGAGGATGATGATGTTGTTCATTGTTGTTGTTTTGTCTTGTGTGATGATGAAGATTCTGTTCTGTTCTGCTCTCAGTCATGAAGTGTTAAACTCACAGCACTATGAACACTCTCAGATCACTAAAGCATTTGCTGACAATGCAAAGAAGTGGGCAGGATTTACAACAGATTGAGCTGCTAACAAACTCATATACACTGATATACATCTAATACATTTATAATCTCACAAATATAATTCTTCATTAACAATATTTAAATTATTGTGTGATGACTAAAAGGTGTAGTTCACTTCCAGAACAAAAAATTACAGATAATGTACTTGCCACAGATGTTCATGCCTTTCTTTCTTTAGTTGTAAAGAAGTTATATTTTTTGAGGAAAACATTTCAGGAATTTTCTCCATATAGTGGAGTTCTATTGTAACAGAGAGCCGAGAGGCGAGCGGATCCATATGCATACTTTTATTAAGAGGACGAGACAGGAACATGGTCAAAAGGCAGGCAGGGTCAGACAACGGCAGACAGGTACATAGACAGCAAACCAAGAGTAGTCCTTAAAGCAGGCGAGGGTCGATCCACGGCGAACGTTACCCGAAGGGCGAGGCAATAGAATAATCCGACAAGCGAGAGTTCCAATAGGCAGGCAGCGAGACGATATAACAGAGCAAGGGGGGTCAGGACACGGATGACTAGGAACTAGACTCGACAAGGAAACACGACTGACTTAGGGCTCCGTACAGTTGCTAACACAAACAGTGCTAAACGCGAACCAATACTCAGCAGTGCATAACAGGAAGATCGGGGTATAAATAGTGTCTCTGATTGGACGTGGGTGAAGTGCAATGGCTGATGGGGGTGTAGTCCAGGGTGTGGTGAAACAGTCAGTGAGGTGCAAGGTGAGAGCGACATCTGGTGGTGAGCAGTCCGTGGCTCACCGACCAGATCCGTAACATAGCCCCCCCCCAAAGAGCGGCTTCCAGACGCTCTAATCGAAAAACAGTCCTGGGGAGCGGTGGGAGGGCCAGGAGACTGAGGCAGAACCGGCAGGGCAGGAGCCCTCCAGGGCGGAACAGGAGGCGCAGAAGCCCTCCAGGGCGGAGCAGGAGGCGGAGAAGCCCTCCCGGGCGGAGCAGGAGGCGCAGGGGCCCTCCCGGGCAGAGCAGGAGGTGCAGAGGCCCTCCAGGGCGGAGCAGGCACCCGCGTCATGGACTGGGACCTGGGGAAAGCAGGGACAGAGGAGGCAGACAGAATGAGGAGAGAAGCAGGGAGTTCGTATGGGAACGCCGCCTCCATAGGAGGATCTACAGCCGAAGCTTACACCTCAGGAGGCACTGGCGCGGCTTCTCTGACCGAAGAGAGCTCTGGAGCAGGCTTGCGATCAGACGGGAGCTCTGGAGCAGGCTTGCGATCAGACGGGAGCTCTGGAGCAGGCTTGTGATCAGACGTGACCTCAGGGGCTGACTTGTGAACAGACGTGACCTCAGGAGCACAGTGTGCAGCCCAGATGCACCAAATGGCAACCGCCATTAAAGGAAGAGCAGCAGCGGGAGGTAGGGTCTCCTTACTGGTGGATTCAGAAGGTGCTGATGCCACTGGGATGTTGGCTGCCCGCACTGACACTAGTGGTGGATCCAGTACGCTGGCCATCATGATAGGCCGTGACCTTGGGATGTCGAACAGGGCGTGACTTGACTCTGGGCCATCGGACGATGCATGGCGCGGCTCTGGGCGGTCAGACGAGGCATGGCGAGGCTCTGGGGGGTCAGACGTGACATTACTTGGCTCTGGACGGACAGACGGGACGTGACTTGGTTTGTGAAGTTCAGTAGTGACTTGACCAGACACGTGAAGACCTGCAGTGACTTGACTTGGCTCAAGAAGATCAATGGCGACTTGACTTGATCCATGGGGAACAGCAGTGGGTTGACTGGGCTCATGGGAACCAGCTGTGACCTTGCTTGACTCAGGAACAACAGCTCTGACTTGGCTTGACTCTGGAACCACGGCTGTGATTTTGCTTGACTCAAGAACCACGGCTGTGACTTGACTTGACTTAGTAGGAACAGCCGCTGTAATGTGACTTGACTCAGGAACCACTTTAGAAAGGGCGGCCATGATGGGTGTAGACTCAGGAGCAGAAAACATGATGTGAACAGGCTGTGGCTTGACTGAGATGGCCTGGGCAGGCTGTGGCTTGGCTGACGTGGCGTTAACTGGCACTGGCTTGGCTGACGGGGCTTTAGCAGGCTGTGGTTTGGCTGACGTGGCGTGAGCAGGCTCTGACGTGGTGGCCATCTTGTGTAGTGGCTCTGGCATGGCAGCCATCTTGTGCAGCGGCTCTGGGCTGGCGGCCCAGTGGCTCGGGGTGCTCGGGTGAGACCTTGCTTGACCTTGGAGGAACGGCAGCTTTGACCTTGCTTGACACTGGAACAACAGCTGTAACTTGACTCGTCTTAGAAACTTGACTTGACTTAGGAAACACAGCTGCAACTTGATCTGACTCGAGAAATGCAGCTGCAACTTGACTTGACTCAGAAACTTGACTTGACTCAGGAGACACAGCTGCAACTTGATCTGACTCTGGTATGGCAGCTGTGACATGACGGAGCTCCGTTTTCGCCTCCATTTTAAGAACGGGCTCCGCTGTCGCCGCCATTTTGCGAGCGGGATGCACGGCTGCCATTACCGCGTCGTCGCGTTCCTCCTCCGCGACACCCACAGTAAACGGCGAGCCCACACACAAAAGAGCAAAGTCCATAAATAAACAAAGTGATGAACGCAGACCCTCGCGACGGAGTTTTGATTTTAGTGGCTGGTTAATTCCTTCTATGAAAAAGTCTATTAACACACAGTCCGGGAGATCTGTAAATTAGCAATGTCCAAGTACTCTTGAATGAACAACAGTTTTGCAGTGTCCATACCTGTATGGTGTCCGGATAAAAAGTTGCTGGATCCTTTATTGGCAGAGTATTCTGTAACAGAGAGCCGAGAGGCGAGCAGATCCATATGCATACTTTTATTAAGAGGACGAGACAGGAACATGGTCAAAAGGCAGGCAGGGTCAGACAACGGCAGACAGGTACATAGACAGCAAACCAAGAGTAGTCCTTAAAGCAGGCGAGGGTCGATCCACGGCGAACGTTACCCGAAGGGCGAGGCAATAGAATAATCCGACAAGCGAGAGTTCCAATAGGCAGGCAGCGAGACAGATCAGACGATATAACAAAGCGAGGGGGGTCAGGACACGGATGACTAGGAACTAGACTCGACAAGGAAACACGACTGACTTAGGGCTCCGTACAGTTGCTAACACAAACAGTGCTAAACGCGAACCAATACTCGGCAGTGCATAACAGGAAGATCGGGGTATAAATAGTGTCTCTGATTGGACGCGGGTGAAGTGCAATGGCTGATGGGGGATGTAGTCCAGGGTGTGGTGAAACAGTCAGTGAGGTGCAAGGTGAGAGCGACATCTGATGGTGAGCAGTCCGTGGCTCACCGACCAGATCCGTAACATCTATAATCTGATTTGAATCTTCATTTTGGATCCCTGATAATAGGGATTTACTGAGATAAAGTTGAGAAATATCAAAGTCCCTTTAAGGTAAGTAATTTCACTGGTCTATCTTTGAAACGCCTCTCGGGCAGGCAAGTGCAGCTCCTATCTCTTTGAACAGGGAAACTTAAATTTCTCCAAAACTGTTCACCAAGCTTAAGATTCAATTTGAAATTTAAAATCATCAATAAAATCTCACAACAACCGTCTAAAAAATGTTGTTTCTTATGCTCAAATAGTGCTAAAAAGGCTATTTTCCATGACCAGACCAGCCAATGCGCATGCGCAGACCTAGCGCACATCTCAGAGCTGTTTCTTTAGCACGCGATGACTTTACCAATTGGCTCTTTAATTGAGAAGGCGGGACTATTCCCTGCACTATTCAGTTTCTCCCATTCATAAGTAATAGGAGTGCAACGTCTTTTGCATCATCTCATTTCGGAGGCTGCGCCCTCCGGGGGTCACATTTGTAGTTTGCATATGTCATCAATAATGTCTTATTTAAGAAAAGTAAACATAATGAAATTGACTGTTATTTCTTGTGAGGTGAGGTTATTTTTCTGAAATGAGACTGCCCTGATGACATATACAGCCTTCAAATGCAACATCTGGAAGACACCAAAATAAGATGAATCTTTTGTCATTAGGTGTGTTCGACTTAACACATCGCTGCACAGCTCGATCAAATTCTGACTTGAAGCAGTGCATGCCGGTTCGAAATTTTGTCAGATTTGAGACAGCTCAGTAACCCAACACTGGGTCAAATATGGACAAACCCATTAGACATTAGGTTATGGACATTAGGTTATTTTAACCCAGCCAGTTGGGATAAATATTTGACCCAACATGCTGGGTTGTTTTAATTTAACTCAAATATTGATATAAAATTACTATTGCTGTCTTAAAATGAACCGAAAATAGGTTGGAAATTAAAAAGCAGACTACAGGCAACAGTAATAATCAAAACGTGAACATTTATTAATAAGTGAAAAAACACCCACCATGGGCAAAAATATAAGACAAATTGAATAATGCATTTTCAACATTGCATACATTTAAATTAGTTTAACAAGCATTTTAGAAATGAAAATACAACATTTAAAAGTAATATTTTAATTCAAGTGTATTAAACGGAGGCTCGCTCTCTCCTGAAGAGAATGAATGGATTGTTTCATCGGAGAGAGGGGAGGGGTGTATAGTTTCAGCAGTCAGTGAGATTGACCCAGCCACTAACCCAACAGCTGGGTTACACAAAAACTATCCAACATAATGACCCAACAGGCATAACAGGCAGGGATAAGATACTGCATTCAGCTGCTTCAGTTACTGTATGTCAACAGAGCCGCCATCTTGAAGCATCCAATCACTTCTGTAGTTTCCAGCTAAGATTAATGACTGCTGTACATGCAGTATCATGAGACACTGTAATATTTAACATCTCTGTTTAATTTACAAACATACGGTATTAAGAATGTCTGAAAAAGGCTGCCAAGTGAATCAATTTGCTTGAAAAGGGTCATATATAAAGATCATCAGGACTGTCAGGCTGGACAATGTGCACCTGAAATGTGCATATGAAAAGTTTGTGCATCACAGTTTTAATTTTGATTAATTTGTCTGAAACTGCAGGTTTGTGTGTGTGTGTGTGTGTGTGTGTGTGTGTGTGTGTGTGTATCATGATGATTGAGCTGCACATGAAGATCATTATGAGAAACTCCACAACATCATCCATGATAAAAGAAGTCACCTGAGAGGTCACAGCTAGTATATATATATATATATATATATATATATATATATATATATATATATATATATATATAAGTGTTAAATTAGCACATCACACCAGAATGAATGAGAAATATAGGGCTGAATTATGAAACATTTGAAAGCATTTTAACAAAACTATACTGAGTGTTTCTGCTATCAGTGTGTTGAAGTGTTGTTTTCTCTCTCTCTGCTGGAGTTTGTGTTCACTCGAGTGGAATAGAGGTTTTTGTACGACCGTTTCATTAGATTGTATCACTGTGGTACACATTCGGTGGAGGAACTAAACTGGTGGTGAAATGTAAGTCTGTCTTTTTAATTCTCCATTAAAAACATACAATTTATTCTATGGGATGTTTTTTTTTTTTTTTTTTTTTTTTCTAATAATAATATTTTTGGTAAGAGTTTACAATGTTTCATTTGTTAATATTAGTTAACTACATTAGTTAACATGAACTAACACTGAACAATTCTTGTAAAATATTTGTTAATCTCAGTTCATATTAGCTGCACCATTTTCTAATACAGTATTAAGGTCATTGCACACTGAAGTCCGATGCGTATTAATTCATCCGTTGCGAAACAAATTCGCAAAACAATACACAATGGAATCTTTAAGCAGTGAGGATGTTTTTGTTGTCCACTCTCTTCTTATAAAAGAAAAAGAAAGGACATATTGGGTCCATCCAATTTTTGTGCACACCTCCTTAAGGAGCTGCGGGATTATTCGGGGCGATTTAAAGTTTACTTTAAGTTTTGCTAACGTTACTGGAGCCACATATTACAAAGAATACCACTAATTTCTGTAAACTCAGTGTTCAAGGACCTTTACAGTGCTTTGTGCTGCGAGACAAAGCGGACAAACGTGTCCGACACAATTCTGTATTTTGGCGTTCGCTTGTGACTTTGATCTGTCAAAACAGTGAACACCTCTCAAAATGCTTGCTACGGATGCTAAAAAAGCAAAAAATCGAACCCGATCCGATTTTTATTTATTTATTTATTTATTTGTTTGTTTGTTTGTTTGTTTATTTGTTTTATGACGGACGAAAGTTTCGGAGGCAGTGTGTAAACGTGATTGACATAACGTGAGGTCGTATTTATTTTTTAACGCGCAAAAATTTCAGACTCAGTGCGCAACGACCTTTAAAATCCAACATTTCATATGTTAATGTTAATTAATGAACCTGAGATAACATGAACTAACAATGGACAGTTGTACATGTATTAATTAATGTCAACAAAGATTTTTAAATACTGTAACAAATGTATTGCTCATTGTTAGTTAATATTACATAACACATTAATTACTGTTAACTAATTAACCTTATTGCAAAGTGTTACCTGTTTTTTTTTTTTTTTTTAATATACAGTAAATATTTAATCAAAAATATTGTCACGTTTTGATATTCAGAGGAATTTAATTATTCACTATATCTGAATTATGTGGCTCACTCACGATTTTATTGGTTTATCATGTATAAATTATATATGAAAAAAAGACATGAAATGAAAAATGTTAAAATGTAAATGGAGACACTTTCAGTAGATTGATCAGTGACTTTGAATCTTCTTTGCTGATGTTGTGCTTTTAATTCAGTGTTTGAAACTGAGTTTTGAGTTAAATATCTCACCTAACTAAAATGCAAAGACATTATTTAGGGATATAAAAACTACTGGGGTTAAAGCAGTAAATATCTTAACATGTTTTGTTTTAATTTACAAGGTTTCATTGAAATGTATGTGGTGATTGTGTTTTCTTAGTGTTTGTCAATGTGTTGTGTTTGTCTCCTGCAGCTGGTCCCACAGTGAAGCCCTCAGTGTCTCTGCTGCCGCCCTCTTCTCTGCAGATCTCTGGAGACTCAGCCGCACTGCTCTGCCTGCTCAGCTCTTACTCTCCACCGGGGGCGCAGGTGAGCTGGACACTGGACGGCTCAGAGGTCACCGAGGGGGTTCAGACCACTGCAGAGAGTGAGCAGGGCGGGCGCTACAGCCGCAGTAGCGTCCTGACCCTCAGCAAAGCACGCTGGGAAAAAGGAGAGCTGTACGTCTGCAGAGTAACACATGAAGGAGCTCCTCAAGAGGCCTCGTTCCAGAAGAGTCAGTCGCACTGCTGATGTTTCTCCAGTGAGCGCTGCTCTCTCCTAAAGATGAGGCGTATCTGAGTGTCCTGTGTCAGGCAGGATTCACATGAGTCTAGTGCTGCAGCTGTAGTCATTTACAACTCAATACTGAAAGAGAGCTCTAGTGTCAAAGCACTGCTGATCTTTAATCTGCTGTATTTGCTGTAACATTCAATAAAGCTTCTCAACAAGCTCCATTTGTGTCTGTCAACATCATTCAACTAACAGATGAAGATGCATGTAGTGTTTGTTCAGGTGTTTTCCAGAAGCTTGATTAGTAGCAGTAAATGTAGTCAAATAAAGCTCTTGGGGTTTGAACATGGTCTCTGGAGACAGAGCTGCTCTATTCTGAGAGGATCAGAATCACTCCACCCTGACAATGCAAATGGGATTTTCAGCCCACACTCCCAGTGTCACTGTTTGATTGGTTACATGATCTGGACTGAAACAGACCAGTTTCACTTCTGCTGTAGTCAAGCAGACAAACTCATTACATTTATAGATATACATATTTTATGGATGTCTATGTCAGTATAAGACATACTGTAGATACTGTGTTTTTTACTTCATCTCACTTTTGAGATGTTACTATGTTACTATGATGTTGGTAACACTTTACAATAAGGTGTCATTTGTTAATAGTTTGTGTGTTATGTATAAACTAACATGAACAAACAATGAACTATACATTTATTATCCTATTAATTAATCTTTTTAATGTTAGTTAACAAAATACAGTTGTTCATTGTTTGTTCATGTTAGTTCACAGTGCATTAGTTAATGTTAACAAACACAACTTGTGATTTTAATAATGCATTAGTAAATGTTGAAAATAATATGAACTAGAAATATTACTCATTCTGAAGTATTTGATTTTTGCTAAACATAATAGCAGGAACATCCAGTTTCTTTCTTTCTTTTCTTTTCTTTCTTTCTTTCTTTCTTTCTTTTTTTTTTTAAACATGAAATGTTTTAAAATGTCTTTGGTCTCATAGCCTGACTCCATGTTGCTGTGTGTGTTTTGATCCTTTGTATTTTAATTTTTAGTTTTTGACTGTAATTCTGTGGACAATGGATGATATTTTGTGATGTCAAATATCAAACCTTTATTCTGTTCAGCCTCTATAGTGGTTAAATTACTACACAAGTCTACACAAGTCAAAGCCATTATACAAGCCAAATAAAATTTTAATTTAAGGCCAAATTATTACAGTTAAACAACTATTAACTACAACATTTGGTTGAATAAACTCTTAATTTGCTGCTTATTAATAGCTATGGGGTGTATAAAGGGATCTAAAACAAAGGCATTAATATGTGCATTATTAGTACCAATGAACAGCCAATATGATGGTAACATGCAAGCTAATTTAATTTTATTTATTTATTTTGACTGCAATGTTTGTTGAGTGTCAAGCCTTTTTTGTTCATTCATTGTAGTGATTAACCTAACCAGTACAGACTGAATTTATTATTAGATAGTGTTCTGCATTGTAATATAGTGATCTACAGACAAGAGTGATTGAGTTGATTCACACCCATCAGCAGCTGCAGTATCTCTCATCTGTATCAGTGCAGTCACTGTGACTCTGACTGATGGAGGTTTTTGTACGACTCTTTATCACTGTGTGAACACATCACCACTGTGGTAACTCTGACAGTAATAATCTCCTGTATCTTCAGTCTGGACTCCACTGATGGTCAGAGTGAAATCAGTTCTGGATCCGCTGCCACTGAATCTAGATGGTGTGTTTGACTCTTTTTGGTTTGCTGAATGAATCAAGAGTTTAGGAGCTTCTCCAGGTTTCTGTTGGTACCAGGCCATACAAGTATATGAACCCACACAGTAATCGCCCACTTCTGTGTTTGTTTTGCAGTTTATAGAGACTGATTCACCAATCTGAACCATTTTAACAGAGGGAATCTGAGTCACAGTCACCTGCCCACTAAAACCTAGAAACATAGTTAGAGTTAGAAAGAGCAGAGCTTATGTGTGACATTCATTGCTGATAATAATATAATATTTTATTTTAATAATTTCATAAAAAACATTACCTGGAATACATATACACAGAGTCCAGATGAGGATGATGATGTTGTTCATTGTTGTTGTTTTGTCTTGTGTGATGATGAAGATTCTGTTCTGTTCTGCTCTCAGTCATGAAGTGTTAAACTCACAGCACTATAAACACTCTCATGCAAAGTGTCTCTCTATGTAAATGATCTTCATACACAGAACAGGCAGCTGTCAGTCTCAGACCACAGGTGAATTTTCAATGCGTGTTCATGTTCTACAAAACATTCAAAGTTTTAATAATTAGTGATGAATGTGAACTACAGAAATTAGAAAGACACTATCAACAGTGAGGGTTTGATTATTTTACTAGGTTGATAATAAACAATAATATTAACGATCATCTGAGTTTTAAAACCATGTATTTTCATACACGTTTGATACAAAACTTAAAACTGAGGTGATATTCCTAGTTATCTTTTAGAATAAAATATTCTCTGTGTAATATGGTCTTGTGAATATTTTGTGCTCTTGATGTTTGTCTGTTGATCTTTCCATGTTCTCTTGTGATTTTGAGAGTTAAATGTCCAGATTTTGAGGTGTTTAAAGATGATTTCATGAACAGGTGGATGCGCTAAAAAAAATTTTCAAGCAGTACCCCAACCAATTAATAATTTCTCTTTCAATTTAATTTACCATTATTTGTTTTATTTTTCAAGCAATATTTTTTTCGCTCATTTTTTTTTTTAAGTGGGTTTACGGAAATCACTGACCTTTAGTGGGTATACGGCATATACCTGCATATCACATAGACTACACCACTGTCTGCAACCTCACACCAAATTTCAGGCCCTGTAGGTAGACAAGCATAGTCATATAAACAGATCATTTAGTAAGAAAATATCAGAAATTTACCTCAGCGTATCAGAGGAAGATGCTGATAACTCGACTGAATTGATGATTGAAGAATACACTTTCAGCAGCCATGATTAACAGCAGCTGGTAGTTAAAGTTTTCTATGCACAATTTGATTTGACTAAAGTCATGAGACCGATTATTCTCTCTCTATCCAATCATGTTGATGAATAAAAATAAAATAAAAATAAGTATGTAACGACCACCAGCGGAGGGAAAATAGCGGAGTAAAAGTACCCATACATCACATAAAATGTACTCAAGTAAGAGTAAAAGTAAATGATTTTTTAACTACTCAAAAAAGTACAAATACTGATAAAAAACTACTTAATTACTGTAACGTGAGTATTTGTAATTCATTACTTTACACCCCTGCTCACAATTGTGACTACAATACGCAGTTGCAATTTTTAAGTTAGAATTATGAGATATAAACTCACAAGTCTGAGAACATATCAGGCTTTTTCCTGGACCTAAACTATTTATATCTCACAATTCTGACATTTTTCTTTGAACTGTGATATAACTTGAACTCGATATAAACTCGCAATTGTGAAAAAAAAAAAAAAGCTGTGAGCTTTTGTCTTGCAATTGTGACTTTAATTCTTGCAATTGTGAGTGTAAATCTCACAATTCTGACTTTATTTCTCAGAATTGCACATTTAGGCCTATATCTCACAATTCTAAATTTATAACATTACGCATATATATCACAATTCTATAAAAAAAGTAAAAATTGTGAGTTTGTATCAAACTAGCAATTCTGACTTTTTTTCTTAGAATTGTGAACTTGCAATTGCAAGTTATAAAGTCACAGTTGTGAGATATAAAGTCACAATTCTGATATAACCTTATAATTGCGAGAAATAAAGTCAGAATTGTAAGATATTCTCGAGATAACTCGCAATTCTGACTTTTCGCAAATATAAGTTTATATCTCAGTTCTGTCTTTTTCTTCTCACAATTCTGATTTTTTTTTTTTTTTCTCAAAATTGTGAGATTTTAAACTGATAAATTCACAATTGCAAGTTCTAAAGTCCAACTTTGAAGGGGGAAAAAAAGACTAATATGTTCTCAGAACTGCAAGTTTATAGGCTATCTCACAATTCTGACTTAATAACTCGCAATTGTATGTTATAAACTTGCAATTATGAGAAAAAAGTCAGTTGTGAGATATAAACTTGCAATTATGAGATTTTTTTTATAATTAACTCAGAATTGAGATATAAATTCGCAATTGTGAGAAATAAAGTCAGAATTGTGAGATAAAAACGTCTCAGGTTACGTATGTAACCCTGGTTCCCTGAGAGGGGAACGAGACACTGCGTCCTCTAGGGGTCGCTAGGGGGGAACGCCGTCAGCGTGACCCGTGTCTGAAGTCTACATACAAAAGCAACAACAGAGTTGGCCGGCGACAGCCTATGACGTCACTCCCGGCGCGACTCGTCGCTGCCGGTGCGTCACTACCAGTGCGACCACAGTATAAAAGGACACTGGTAGAGCAGGACGGCCGCTTCTTCGTCTGAAGCTCACATCCTGAAGCATGGCCCCGAGCCTAGAGGACGCAGTGTCTCGTTCCCTTCTCAGGGAACCAGGGTTACATACGTAACCTGAGACGTTCCCTTTCGAGGAACTCGAACTGCGTCCTCTAGGGGTCGCTAGGGGGAACGGTTATACCCACGCTGCCATGCTGAGGGGAGTGCCTGACTTTGGAGAGACAGGCACTAAGTACCAACTCCCTAGGCCTTTAAGGGAGTTGCCCCTGGGATAAAGTGACGGCTGTCAGTGACATATCCCCTACGGCCAGAGCTTAGGCTGCATACCCAAACTTACCTGCAGGGGCGGGTACCGGCCCGGGGTAGAGCCCAAGCTTGGAAACCAAAGTATTCCTTTAAGGGGATACGGCCAGAAGCCTAGGATACCTAGGTTGGCCTGTCACACAGGAGCTACTGCAGCCCTGCACGACTCCCTCAGAAGTCGTAACACAGAACGCAAGTGGTAACTCCCTGCTCAACCCGGTTGAGCGAGAATAAAATGCGCACCGGAACTAGGGCGCGTAATACCGTTCTTTTAGCCTGGCAGAAGCTCTGGAGAGGGACCCGAGACAACCGGGTTTTAGACCATCTCGAGAAAGGGTACGGGCAATAGCGCGTGAATCCCTACCATAAAGGATTTTAGAATGGACGCAGAACACCGGTGCCTTCCATACCACAGCGTGGATTTTAGAAAAGTGCCCAAAGGTTAACGTGTGCACTTACCATATACATGGATTTGAGAAAGCGCCCAAAAACGTGTGGGCCTTACCATAAAAATGGATTTTAGATGTACCGTTGAGAAACGGTGAAATAAGAAGACCCTCAGGGTGAGGGGAGCACTGCCGGCTTAACAAGGCTCTAAGGGGAAGGCAGTAGGGGCGCATCTAGCCGCCCAACAGGCAATGCTCAAAGCAAACCCTCAGGAGAGGGGAGCAAAAATATGCCAAGCAGACAGAGGCCGCGGCTATCTATCCACTAAAACTGCCAGGAGCCGATACACTTAGCCACAGGAGAGGGCAGTGTATCACGACAGGCTTCTACTCCCAGGACTGGAGGAGCCACTGATCCCCCCAGGGGAGACGAGCTCAGAGACCCTTTCCGTAGAAAGGGGAGCACCACCGCGCCCTGTACAGAAGCCTTGGATGAGATCTGACCCACGAAAGTTCCCTTGGCCTGGGGGAAGGCAGTAAGGGCGAACCTCAGTTGCCCGATGGGGCAGTGCTCAAAGCAAACCCTCGAAGGGAGGGGAGCACCCCATGCCAAGCAGGCAGTAGCCGCAGCTAACTGTCTAATAATACTGCCCTGAAGCTGATACACGTACCAAGAAAAAAGGTAGTGCATCGAGACCGGGTTCCACTCCCGAGACACGAGAGGGACACCTGAACTTCTTCAGGGGAGACGAGCTCTAGCAAAACCCTTTCCGCAGAAAGGGGAGCATCGTCGCACCCTTCCCAGGAAGAGATACAGGGATCAGAAATGGCGGGGAGCCACCTCTACAAGGCTGCACGAAGCAGTCACATCCCCAGCCCTCAGGCTGTTCTATGGGTAACTCCTGGAGGGCATAAGCCCTCCTCGCCCCACACAGACCTATGCTTACCACCTCGATGAAAAGTATGGGCCCTGCTCTACCAAGGCCCGCAGAACCTTGGGACCAAGGGCCGAGAATGTAGCCAAAGGCTCCTCGGAGCACTCAGAGAGTTTCCACAGAAACAACCCTGACTTGTGAGACGGTGAAATATAGCGTGATCAAGCCCACTCCTCGGAGGGGCGACCGCTAGATCACCAGATGGCAAGGTAGGAGGTCTGTGTGAAGGGCGGAAAACCCCACAACCGAAGCCCCTCAGGGCGGGACGAAGACAGAGGGTCTCAACCCGATGGTTCGATACAGGTCCATGTGTCTATCCAGACGTCCAGGAGCTCCCTGCGAAAGAGATTCCGAAGAGCTTACCTAGAAGCAGGACCGAAGTCCTAGAAGTAGTGCTGTAAAGGGAACCTGAAAGCTTCCTATTCCGAACTGGAGGCAGACCCAGGCAAGCAGACCATAACCATGATCGAAGATCAGAGGGGGGGTGCTCGAAGAGGACCTACCAAGGAAGGCACACAAAACAGGACCCAGGCATACAGCATGGTAGACACATAAACATGAGTCGTACTCACCCCACCGTGGTTCCTGCGCATGACTCCAGATAACTCAGAAGATCCTCCTGAGAAACCATCCAGACCATTACTTATGACCTGACAGGGGAGATTAACAAGAAACTAGGTTATAGGGGAGTAAACCACACATAGACCAAATCATAAAAAAAATGGGCTGTCTACCCCGCTTTTTCCGAAGGGGGAAGACAGCACTCACCTGGTTACCTCAAAGAGATCGCTTATTAGAAACCCTAAAAAAGGGAAGCGATCACCGAGCTAGGATCTAGAAAAATGGATCGAACTCACCCATCCATGGTTCCCGCGCATCAGACTGGAGAGGAGGCCGAATAGGCAGATCCAGACCATCAGTAAAGGCTGCTTTTTAAACAAAAAAGCCAACCTGAAACATCATAGGTCCGGCGGGGTGCGCAAGAAAAAGTACCACCAAACCTCGGTCAGGTGGAGAGACTATTATGAAGGGGAATTAAGAGGAGGGAGACAGAAGCTCCCAAAGGAAGGTAAGCAGAAGCTATCTTCTACTTTGATCCCGGCGAGCACGCTGTCTCGTCTGAATCACTTCCCTCAGGTCCTGTCTACCTCCTCTGGACCCACGCTTCCTCCCGGAACCACCCGCAGGTGGGGGAGGGGCGCGGGTGGCCACACTAGTCTTCTGGGCCTGTCTTCGTCCCTCGGAACGAGACGGGCCAGGACCCCCATACTGTTCGGGCTCAGATCTGGACCTTCGTGGAATGAAGGTTTTAAAGGCGCTGAGCGCGCCCTCGCCTCCCTGAACTTCTCGACCACCGTCTCAACGGAGGTACGAAAAGCTCGGAAGGCGAGACTGGCGCATCGAGAAGAAAGCCCCTCTCCTTCTTCCCGAGGTCAGCCAAGTTCACCCACAGATGTCTCTCCGTAACCACCATGGCCCCCATAGACCTGCCCATGGCAGTGGCGGCCTGCTTGGTGGCACGGAGAGCGAGATCCGTGGTGCGGCGCAGCTCAGCAACCTCGTCAGGGGAAAGACCCTGACCCTTATCCAGATCTTTCAGCAAGTCAGCCTGGTAGGCTTGAAGCACCGCCATTGTGTGCAACGCACCCACAGCCTGACCTGCTGCTGCATACGCCCTGCCATTCAAACGAGATGTGACTTGAAGGGGAATGGATGGCAGGGAGGGAGTCTTCAGAGAAGACGCTTTACCTACAGAGAGATAGCTGGCCAACGTCTCTTCTACAGGCGGCATCTTCTGATAGCCGTGCTCACGCATCCCCTCAATATTCGCATAATTAGAATGTGGAAAATTATGGATGCGCGAGGAAAACGGCCTTTTCCATACCTTCTCGATCTCCATATGCAGATCGGGAAGGAATGGAAGACTCACCTGGGCCGGGAGGTTATGATCAGAAAGATAGCGCTCATCAAGACGACCCCGCGGCGCCACCTCTCTGGCTCGCTCCCACGGCAAGTCAAGCCTTACCGTGGCGCGATCCATAACCTCCAGCAGCTCCTCGTATGCAGGGCAGGAGATTAGAGAGGGTTCAGCCTCAGCTTCCTCACCTTCCAACATCTCCTGCTCTTCTTGGGAAGGACCCAACAGAGCACTAGCTGCCGGATCGGACGATGTAAGAGAAACAACATCATCGTCAGCCAGCAGCTCGTCCTCGCCCACGACTGACGCGCGTGAAAGGAAAAGTTCCTTTTTTAGCTCATCAGCGAGGTCCACCTGAGATCCCCACGAGCTCATTTTCCTCCGTGCCTCGGCAGCGGAGGGTCCTGAACCGCGGGGAACAGGCGGCTGTCCCTCTTCCCTCGAGAAGAGAGACAGACGAGAACGGAGCTTTCTCATAGGAAAAAGCTCACAGTGCACGCAGACTGCCCCCTCGAGGACGTCGCGTGCATGCTCCTCGCCCAAACAAAAGACGCAAAGATCGTGCGTGTCATCGGGTGTCAGATAACGAGGACACGGATCCGCGCACTTTCTAAACGCCTTACTAGTGCTAGCCATCGTTTTCCAAGAAAAGAGGTCTCTTACCGTTTTGCTGCACACTCCAGACAAAGAGTCAGTGAAGACGAAGAAGAGGCCGTCCTGCTCTACCAGTGTCCTTTTATACTGTGGTCGCACTGGTAGTGACGCACCGGCAGCGACGAGTCGTAGGCTGTCGCCGGCCAACTCTGTTGTTGTTTTTGTATGTAGACTTCAGACACGGGTCACGCTGACGGCGTTCCCCCCTAGCGACCCCTAGAGGACGCAGTTCGAGTTCCTCGAAAGGGAACTCACAGTTCTGTCTTTTTCTATCAATTCTGAGTTTTTTTTTTTTTTTCTCAAAATTGTAAGTTATAAAGTCCAACTTTGAGGGGAAAATTCACAATTATGCGAAAAAAGTCAGAAAATTCTGAGAAAAAAAGTTTATATCTCACAATTACGATTTTATTTCTCAGAATTGTGATTTTATGTCTCTCAATTCTGACTTAATAATTAATAATTGACCCTTCGCAAACAGTTTGATTGACAGGTGATCTGACCAATCATAACGCCGAATCTGCCATTCTCTCCGAGAAACCAATCAGACAGGAGAGTAGCTTAATTTCAGTGGACTTGAACTAAAAAAAAAATATTGGTTGAAATAATATATGTTCTGATGTGTGTGTGTGTTTAAGTATATAAGAAAAGACGATCGGTTCACATGCCATTGATCTAATGAGGCAATACAGTGATCTGTCATGACACATTAAAGAGCCACAAAATGGTATTTATTGTTTGAATTTCATACCAGAAACTCACAATTCTGAGAATAAAAGTCTGAATTGTGAATAAAAATGAGTTTATATCTTGCAATTCTGACTTTGCCACTTGCAATTGCAAGTTTATGTTTCACAGTTCTGAGAATTGTGAATTTGTTTCACACAATTATGATACAATCAAGCTGTTTGCAAAGGGTCAATTGTGAGTTATAAAGTTAGAATTGCAAGATATAAAGTCACAATTCTCATTTTTGTATTCTCAAAATTGCGAAATATAATTGCGTGACAACTGCAAGAAATAAAGTCAGAATTGTAAGACAAAGACTCACAGTTCTGACTTTTTTTCTTGCAAATGCGAGTTTGTATCTCGCTTTGATTTTCTTTCTCACAATTCTGACTTTTTTCAGATTTTTTCTGAATTGCGAGTTATACAGTCGACTCGACGTCGAGTGGAAAAAAGACTGATATGTTCTCAGAACTGCAAGTTTATTTGTCACAATTCTGACTTCATAACTTGCAGTTGCATGTTATAAACTCGCAATTCTGAAAAAAAAAAAATCTATTGCAAGATATAAACTTCAATTCTGAGAAAAAAGTGAGAATTGTGTTTATATCTCAGAATTCTGACTTAATTTTTCAGAATTGTGATTTTATTTCTCTTTTAATTCTGACTTTATAACTCTCAGTTGTGAGTTTATATCACGCAGTTCTGACTATATTTCTTGAAATTGCCAGTTTTTATCTCACAACTCTGAGCTGTATAATTTGCAATTGTGAGTTTGATTGGTAATGATTGGTCAGATCGCCTGTCAATCAAGATGTTTTGAACGGTCAATTGCGAGGAAAAAAAAGTCAGAATTGTGACATAAAAAGTGGCAAATACCTTTTTACATTTTTAATTCAAGGGGTTCATGCTTCCATGAACTTTGAGAAAAATATAATATATTTTCTTTATGGAAAACAATGCGAAATAATTAATAATTTCGGTATTGTTTTTTTGACAGAAGACATTTAAAAAAAGGGTTATGTTGTTTTTTTGGAATTTCAGATAATTCTTTTTTTTTTTTTTCCTTCAACAAACAGCTGAAAAAAAAAAATTCTTTTGTTTTGACACAGCAAGTTCTTGACCCAGATAGCACGCATACATCTGCAAGATGTCAGTTTTACATACATTCTAAGTCATAAACGTCTTAAAGACATCTAATAGACATCTGTTTGACATCTGTTTGGAAATGTCCAGACGTATTGCAGATGAGCAAACAATCTAAAAAATACATCTTGCAGACGTCAAATAGATATCTCCAAGATCACTTGTGAGCAGAATATTTTAGTTGTGTGTCATTTCCAGTGAAGCTGTAATTTTATTGAATTATGAGTGTGAAAATGTTATTTCCTTGTATTTTCACCACTGTCACAGATTGATACTTAACGCAGTACAACATTTGAGATGTGGCAGAAATTACACTGCGGAAGGGGAAACAATGATGAATTAAATTTTAATCTTCATAACATAAAAAAGGAGATCTTATGCTGATCACATTTTGTGTAATTCTGGATTGAAAGGACATGAGGACTCTGACTGCTGTTTCCCTCACATGTATCATCAGCTTTCGTTGGACTTTTTGTGGTGGAACATTTTAAATGATGAATTAAATACATTCATGGTTACGCTGTGTGAAAAAAAAAAAAAAAAGATTAAAGATCCAGAAAGAGACTCACAAATCAGCACAAGACTTCAACATTTTTGACTAAATGAGACTGTTATAAGAAATAACCTCCATCAGCAGCTGCAGTATCTCTCATCTGTATCAGTGCAGTCACTGTGACTCTGACTGATGGAGGTTTTTGTACGACTCTTTATCACTGTGTGAACACATATTTACTGTTGATGTAGTGGTAACTCTGACAGTAATAATCTCCTGTATCTTCAGTCTGGACTCCACTGATGGTCAGAGTAAAATCTCATCCAGTATTTGCTGTTCCACTGCCACTGAATCTAGATGGAGTTCCTGACTGGAGGCTGTTTATGCCATATATGAGGAGTTTAGGAGCTTGTCCAGGTTTCTGCTGATACCAGGCTAAGTCGTCACTATATATTCCTACATCTATATTACACTCTATTGTAGCGGTTTGACCCTGTTGGACAGTTTTAACTTCAGGTTGAGTCAGAGTGACGCCTCTGGATTCTGAAGGAGAGAAAATAAAGTCACTTTGTTTGTAAACCACCTTTATACCATAATATTGGTACATTAAAATGATTAAAAAAACAACAACGTATTATTCATATCAAAATGTAATATCCCACCTTGAATAAAAGCTGCAATGGTCCAGATGAAGATGATGTTGTTCATTGTTGTTGTTTTGTCTTGTGTGATGATGAAGATTCTGTTCTGTTCTGCTCTCAGTCATGAAGTGTTAAACTCACAGCACTATAAACACTCTCAGAGCACTGAAGCATGTGCTGACAATGCAAAGAAGTGGGCAGGATTTACAACAGATTGTGCTGCTAACAAAAACAACTGATAAATCAGTTTTAATGAATATATTTTTATAATAATTGTAATATATGAAAAAAAAAACTGTTGATTTGTATTTAGAATATTATAACATCATCAACTGCAGCAACAACAACATCAAAACAATTATGTTATAATTAACAGACAAGATAAATATATAGATTCAGTGATTCATTGTTATTTCCTGCACTGAAACAATGACATGTTGCTATCTGGGAAATCTTTTCATGTGGCCTTATTTTTTTGGTTACACTTTATTTTGATAGTCCACTTTAGACATTCTAATAACTATAAGTAACTTTGCAACTACATGTCTACTAACTCTCAGAGCAGACTTAGATTAGGTTTATGGTTAGTAGAATAAATTGACATTTACTTGCAAAGTTTCGAAGAGTGTTAGAAGATATTAAGCAGACCGTCTACTGATACTCTAATGACTGGTTGACATGCAGTTGCAAAGTTATTCACTGTTAGTAGAATGTCTAAAGTGGACTATCAAAATAAAGTGTTACCATTTTTTTTTTATCATTACTGTATAAAGATCAACAAAATCATTTCATATGAGTTTAGGTTGAAGCTGCAGGGTTTTGTTTTGTTTTGTTTTGTTTTGTGAAGCAAAATGACTGAGCTGTGTATGAAATATCATTATACTGTAGGAAACTCCATGATAAAAGAGGTCAAAGGTCAGATCAGCAGTGAGGCCAGAAATCTCCAAGTGGATGAACCTTGGTGAAATAGGGTGGATTTATACTCTGTTGCTCTTTTTAAAGATATTTTTTTTTTAACTGCAACTCTTTTGAAAAAGTAGTACCATCTGAACAAAACAATTCACTAAAAAGAACAGGACTTTAGTTAAATATAGAACTATTTAGGACAAACAGATTCTCTGGAATGAAGCAAATTTTTCCAAAGCTACATATAAGAGAAAAACGACTATTAGGACATAGTAATTCAACAGAATAAACTGATTTATGAATATTCATCACCACATATAAGAAAGAGAACTGACAGAATGTAGACACATTTGTCTTGTTATCATTTATTATTTGTATAATTTCCTTACAGTGTTTTGCAGAACTGTGCAATGTTCAGAAATTGTTTGAATTAAATGTTACAAAAATTCTCTTTTTGTTATTAATAAGCCACACTGTCTGTGTGCAGTGAACAGGTTTTTGTTGGTCGTATTGAAGCCCGGTGGCGTCTCTAGCAGTGACTGTGATGTGGTCGCTGTTCATGATCTACAAACTCCATCTTTCCCAGCTCCCTTTCATGAAAAACTTCCTCTCTCTCCACCTCAGCCCCACAAAATCACACTGCTGGTGTTAGTGAAATACTGGACGAGACTTCAGAACCTTTTCTTTCATGATTTTATGCAGGTCCCCATTACAATGTTAGATACAGTTATTCTTCCAGTTCTACTCTGGTCCTGCATTACTACAACACAAAAATG
This sequence comes from Cirrhinus mrigala, assembly GCA_036247105.1. Classification (NCBI taxonomy): domain Eukaryota; kingdom Metazoa; phylum Chordata; class Actinopteri; order Cypriniformes; family Cyprinidae; genus Cirrhinus; species Cirrhinus mrigala. The sequence goes on along the minus strand of JAMKFB010000270.1, from coordinate 54,720 downwards.
ACAAGACTTGTGTAATGTGAGCAGTAGTGATTCATGTAGTCATAGAGTTGTGTTTTAAAGGCCAGAGCAAAATTTTAATGATGGCAAACAGTCCAGATCCTGATGAAACAAAACATCCTCAAACCATCAGACTAACAACTGTGTTTGACTGCTGCTATGAGGTTCTTCTTATGAACTGAAGTGTTTGATTTCTGCTAAACATAATAGCAGGAACATCCAGTTTCTTTCTTTCTTTTCTTTCTGTTTTTTTTTTTTTTTTTTTTTTTTTTTTAATAATTTAGCTAATTTAATTTAATTTATTTATTTTGACTGCAATGCTTGTTGAGTGTCAAGCCTTTTTTGTTCATTCATTATAGTGATTAACCTAACCAGTACAGACTGAATTTATTATTAGATAGTGTTCTGCATTGTAATATAGTGATCTACAGACAAGAGTGATTGAGTTGATTCACACCCATCAGCAGCTGCAGTATCTCTCATCTGTATCAGTGCAGTCACTGTGACTCTGACTGACGGAGGTTTTTGTACGACTCTTTATCACTGTGTGAACACTGGATCACTGTGGTAACTCTGACAGTAATAATCTCCTGTATCTTCAGTCTGGACTCCACTGATGGTCAGAGTGAAATCACTGCCAGATCCACTGCCACTGAATCTAGATGGAGTTCCAGTGTAACGGCTTGATGTCACATATATGAGGAGTTTAGGAGCTTCTCCAGGTTTCTGTAAGTACCAGTGTAAGTAACTACCACCAAGCACTCTACTGCTGACTTTACAGTTTATTCTGACTTGTTGTCCTTGAGCTGCTGTTATTGATGGACTCTGAGTAACAGTGTACTGTCCTCTACACTCTGAAAGAAAGGGAAAAAAGACAAGAATTACAATGATGTATATTTCACATTTTAAAACAATTACTGTAATTGTTGTTATGAAAGGTTTAATACAAACCTTGAGCAAACAGTGTGAGTGTCCAGATGAGGATGATGATGTTGTTCATTGTTGTTGTTTTGTCTTGTGTGATGATGAAGATTCTGTTCTGTTCCGCTCTCAGTCATGAAGTGTTAAACTCACAGCACTATAAACACTCTCATGCAAAGTGTCTCTCTATGTAAATGATCTTCATACACAGAACAGGCAGCTGTCAGTCTCAGACCGCAGATGAATTTTCAGTGCGTGTTCATGTTCTACAAAACATTCAAAGTTTTAATATTTAGTGATGAATGTGAACTACAGAAATTAGAAAGACACGATCAACAGTGAAGGTTTGATTATTTTACTAGGTTGATAATAAACAATAATATTAACGATCATCTGAGTTTTAAAATCATATGTTTTCATATACGTTTGATACAAAACTGAAAAACTGAGGTGATATTCCTAGTTATCTTTCACAAATAAATTATTTTGTGTGCTATTTGGTCTTGTGAATCTTTTGTGCTCTTGATGTTTGTCTGTTGATCTTTCCATGTTCTGTTGTGATTTTGAGAGTTAAATGTCCAGATTTTAATGATGATTTCATGAACTGGTGGTTTTGTTTGTGGGAGATTTATTAGATTAATATTAAACTAATTAATATTTACACAAGTCAAAATAAAAGCACAGATGTGTGAAATGTTATTTAAATTAAATAATAATAATAATAATAATAATAATAATAATAATAATAATAATAAAATCTTGCTCATTTATAAAATGCATGTGCGACTGGATCCTAAATGACATAATTTCATTTACAGGAAAGAAACAAATGATTTTCTGAATGAATATGTTTGGATTTACATGTCCATGTTCATGAATGCTGTACTTTGAAGCATTAAGGAATATTTGTGGTTGTTCTGTAGGTTGATGTGTTTGTTCACATTGTGCTTGAATTTAAGATGAACTGAGATTTATAAAGATTAATGCATTTTTGTGTGTATGGATGCACTGAAAAAAAAAAAAAAAAGATTTTCAAGCAGAACCCCATCCAATTAATAATTTCTAATCAATTAAATTTACCATTATCTGTTTTACTTTTCCAAGTAATATTTTTTTCGTTTGTATTTTTATATGATGGGTATACAGGGTATACATCCTTGACCTTTCCAAGTGGGTATACGGCGTATACCTGTGTATCACGTAGACTACACCACTGCCTAAAACCTCACACCAAATTCCAGGCCCTGTAGGTAGACAAGCATAGTCGTATAAACAGATCATTTAGTAAGAAAACATATCAGAGGAAGATGCTGATAACTCGACTGAATTGATGGTTGAAGAATACACTTTCAGCAGCCATGATTAACAGCAGCTGGTGGTTAAAGTTTTCTATGCACAATTTGATTTGACTAAAGTCACAAGACCGATTATTCTCTCTCTATCCAATCATGTTGATGGATAAAAATAAAATAAAAATGAGCATGTAACGACCACCAACGGAGGGAACATTGCGAAGTACCCATACATCACATAAAATGTACTCAAGTAAGAGTAAAAGTAAATGATTTTTAAACTACTCAAAAAAGTACAATAACTTATAAAAACTACTTAATTACTGTAATGTGACTATTTGTAATTCATTACTTGAATTCATTACTACCCCTGTCAGAATTACGAGATATAAACTTGCAACTCTGAGAACATATCAGCCTTTTTCCTCTCAAAACTGGACTTAAATTCTTTATATCTCGCAATTCTGATTTTAATATTGATCTAAACTCACAATTCTGAGAAAAAAAGTCAAAATTGTGAGATGAAATTTAAGTGGCAGAAACGGCTTATATAAATTTACGCCAAAAATGAAAAAAAAAAAAATGATATTGTGTATCTCACAATTCTATTTTTTCTCAGAATTGTGAACTCGCAATTGCATGTTATAAACTCACAATTATGAGAAAAAAAAGTCAATTGTGAGACATAAACTTGCAATTCTGATGTTCTGATGTTCATTAATGTTTTTTTTTTTTTTTTCGTGTTTTACGTAAATAAGAAAAGACGATCGTCTGTAATATGTCAGTTTTACATACATTCCAAATCATAAACATCTTAAAGATATCTAATATACTTCACAATACAGATGTACATGGGTATTTTAAACACGTTTATGTCCCAAGATTGCATTTATAATAAACACTGACTTCATCATGAATTTGTTGTTGTTTTTCAAATGCCTTTTTATATATACTTTCAATGTTACAATAAAGGATTTATCATAACAATAGGAATTATTACTTTCACAAGTATGATAATCCAAACAAACAGGGAAACAAACTACTAGAATACACTCTGATTTATATTATTATGACTTTCCAATGAACAGTTTTGCCCAAATAAAAAGAGGAAAAACAAGGTTCACTTCTGAGCAGAATATTTTAATCGTGTGTCATTTCCAGTGAAGCTGTAATTTTATTGAATTATGAGTGTGAAAATGTTATTTGCTTGTGCAACTCAAAAAAAAACCATCATTTCCACCACTGTCACAGACTGATACTCAACACAGTACAACATTTGAGATGTGGCAGAAATTACACTGCGGAAGAGGAAAAAATTATGAATGAAATTTTAATGTTCAAAACATACAAAAGGAGATCTTATGCTGATCACATTTTGTGTAATTCTGGATTGAAAGGACATGAGGACTCTGACTGCTGTTTCCCTCACATGTATCATCAGCTTTCGTTGGACTTTTTGTGGTGGAACATTTAAATGATGCATTAAATACATTCATGGTTACGCTGTGTGAAAAAAAAAAAATAAATAAATAAAATAAAAATAAATAAATAAATAAATGAATACATAAAAAATAACAGATCAAAGATCCAGAAAGAGACTCAAAAATCAGCACAAGACTTCAACATTTTTGACTCAGTGAGACTGTTATAAAAAAAATAACCTCCATCAGCAGCTGCAGTATCTCTCATCTGTATCAGTGCAGTCACTGTGACTCTGACTGATGGAGGTTTTTGTACGACTCTTTATCACTGTGTGAACACAGCTTTACTGTTTGGATAGTGGAAACTCTGACAGTAATAATCTCCTGTATCTTCAGTCTGGACTCCACTGATGGTCAGAGTGAAATCACTGCCAGATCCACTGCCACTGAATCTAGATGGAGTTCCAGTGTTACGGCTTGTTGCATAATATATGAGGAGTTTAGGAGCTTCTCCAGGTTTCTGTAAGTACCAGTGTAAGTAACTACCACCAAACACTCCACTGCTGACTTCACAGTTTATTCTGACTTCTTGTCCTTGAGCTGCTGTTATTGATGGACTCTGAGTAACAGTGTACTGTCCTCTACACTCTGAAAGAAAGAGAAAAAAGACAAGAATTAAAATGATGTATATTTCACATTTTAAAACAATTACTGTAATTGTTGTTATAAAAGGTTTTATTACAAACCTTGAGCAAACAGTGTGAGTGTCCAGATGAGGATGATGATGTTGTTCATTGTTGTTGTTTTGTCTTGTGTGATGATGAAGATTCTGTTCTGTTCTGCTCTCAGTCATGAAGTGTTAAACTCACAGCACTATAAACACTCTCATGCAAAGTGTCTCTCTATGTAAATGATCTTCATACACAGAACAGGCAGCTGTCAGTCTCAGACCACATGAATTTTTCTATGCATGTTCATATTCTACAAAACAACAGAAACTTAAATACTAGGAAAAAAGATAAAAACCTGTAATTTCAATAACATTTCTCACACTTGCGAGTTGCAAATACCCTTTTAAATAGTTGTATTCAGTGGCAGAAACAGGCTTTAATAAATTTTGAACAACATATATAATTAATAATATATTTTCTTTATGGAAAACAATGTGAAATATTTAATAGTTTTGGTTATTTTTGACAGAAAAAAAGGTTTCTGTTTTTTTTTGCATTTCAGATAATTATTTTTTTTCTTCACCAAACAACGGAATAAAATAATGTTTTGAAAAAGTTGTTTTGACATAGTAAGCCCTTGAATTTCATTCACATTTCTCAAAGCAGCAACAGGCTGCAGAGGTTTGTCTTCCACATGTGGTGTTATTATAACTACGAGCGAATGAGACGCGGCGCTGATTTCTACCTGCTTCAGTCCAACTCCACTTATGTGAACAGCTGGTCTGCTCTCCAGAGTCTGGTCATCATCACTGCCGGATACCTGCAGCTCTACTTCCTCAAGAGGCTCTTCAAAACCAAACCAGCAGAGGGAGACAAACCCCGCTGTTAACATCAACACTAAACCTGTCTCTTACTTCACAATACAGACGTACATGGGTATTTTAAACACTTTTATGTCTCAAGATTGAATTCATAATAAACACTGACTTCATCATGAATTTATGTATACTTTTAATAAAGTATAAAATGTATCATAACAGTAGGAATTATTGCTTTCAGAATTATGATAATCCAAACAAATAGGGAAAAAATACTACAATACACTCTGATTTATGTTATTCTGACTTTCCAATGGTTTTGCCCCAATAAAAAGAGGAAAAACAAGGTGAATATCACTTGTGAGCAGAATAGTTTAATTGTGTGTCATTTCCAGTGAAGCTATATATTTTTTTTTAATTACGAGTGTGAAAATGTTATTTGCTTGTGCAACTCAAAAAACATCTTTTCCACCACTGTCACAGATTGATACTTAATGCAGTACAACATTAAAATGTGGCAGAAATTACACTGCGGAAGGGGAAAAAAATAACAAATTAAATTTTAATGTTGAAAACATACAAAAGGAGATCTTATGCTGATCACATTTTGTGTAATTCTGGATTGAAAGGACATGAGGACTCTGACTGCTGTTTCCCTCACATGTATCATCAGCTTTCATTAGGCTTTTTGTGGTGGAACATTTTAAATGATGAATTAAATACATTCATGGGGATGTTGTGTGTGAAAAACACATCAAAGATCCAGAAAGAGACTCACAAATCAGCACAAGACTTCAACATGTTTGACTGAATGAGACTGTTATAACAAATAACCTCCATCAGCAGCTGCAGTATCTCTCATCTGTATCAGTGCAGTCACTGTGACTCTGACTGACGGAGGTTTTTGTACGACTCTTTATCACTGTGTGAACACATATTTACTGTTGATGTAGTGGTAACTCTGACAGTAATAATCTCCTGTATCTTCAGTCTGGACTCCACTGATGGTCAGAGTAAAATCTCGTCCAGTATTTGCTGTTCCACTGCCACTGAATCTAGATGGAGTTCCTGACTGGAGGGTGTTTATGCCATATATGAGGAGTTTAGGAGCTTGTCCAGGTTTCTGCTGATACCAGGCTAAGAGGCTGCTATATACTCCTACATCTATATTACACTCTATTGTAGCGGTTTGACCCTGTTGGACAGTTTTAACTTCAGGTTGAGTCAGAGTGATTCCTCTGGATTCTGAAGAAGAGAAAAAAGTCACTTTGTTTGTAAACCACCTTTATAACATAATATTGGTATATTAAAATGGTAAAAAAAACAACAATAGCATATTATTCATATTAAAATGTAATATCCCACCTTGAATAAAAGCTGCAATGGTCCAGATGAGGATGATGATGCTGTTCATTGTTGTTGTTTTGTCTTGTGTGATGATGAAGATTCTGTTCTGTTCTGCTCTCAGTCATGAAGTGTTAAACTCACAGCACTATAAACACTCTCATGCAAAGTGTCTCTCTATGTAAATGATCTTCATACACAGAACAGGCAGCTGTCAGTCTCAGACCGCAGATGAATTTCTTCAGTCACATTTATAATCTATAAAACATCAGAAGCTTTAATATTTTGTGATAAATGTGAGCTATTGAAAACAGACATACACTCTCTACAATGTTTTTTTTGTTCTTGTTTCAACCTAAAAATAAACTAAAAAAATCTATTCTTAATCATCTTGTGTGTTATTCATATATTCATACTTATTCTTCACACATTATATTTTATTCATAATTGAGTTTTAAGAAGTACAAGTGCATATTATTATATAAATGCACACAATTAAATATTTACCATTTATTTTAAAATGAATGAAACTGAAGTGAAAACTGATTTCTTAATGATTTTAAAAAAAATACATTAAAAAGGTATATCAAACATATTGACTTGAATATAACAGGTCTTACAAAATGTCATTTTAATTGTATTTATTTATTTATTAAATAAAGGGCAAACACTGTTGTTAAATTTCCACAAAGATCAGCAGCACTGATGTAAGAGACGAACACGGGCTTTCCTTCAAACTGGAGCTGAAGGTGTTTGATATCTACAGTCTGTGTTGATCATGGAGAGATGAGGTTTGTTTGTATTCCTCAATCTTGATGGACAATGTTAAATGTAGTACATCCATCCATGTTGAAGTTGTGTGTGAATAACGGATGAAAGAATCAGATTAGCCAGACAATAAATTACTGGTGAGACTTGATCAATGAGTCTGTTATAAAATGTTCTTGTTTAGTGCTGATGATTTTCCTGCTGGACAAAAACTTACAGACTCTGAAACATTCGAAACTCTAGTTAAATCCAGACATCACACAATTATAAAGAAAAGCAGAACCATGAAAAAAAGGTTACTGGTGCATGAACAAGTGGCAAAACATCTTTTGTGAAATCTAGTAAGTGAAATTCAGGCCACATTTACACATAGCCGGGTATTTAGAGAAACAAATATTTCCTCCCCTCCGTTTTCAATAATAACATTGTGCACACAACATCGTTTTCAAAAAACTTGTCATTTATATCAACCCGCGTAAATACGCCGTCGAGCGCCATAATAACTATGCCAAACCTATGGACGGCAGTATAGGGAAAAGAATAAAGCCATGCAAGCCAATCAAAATCCTCAGAATCGACGTTGATCCGTAGCCAAACAAACTGTAAATAGGGCGCTCACATGACGTTAAGCATTTTCTGGCACATAATGTGACGTTTGAGAACCTAAAAGCCCGTTTCTCCCAGTTGACACGGCAACACATAACCGGCGTTATCAGAAATCTCCACTTTGGCCGGAGTTTTTAGAAATAATCGTTTTCTGTGATAAAAACGGGGTTTTCGTGTAAATGAGAGGCCAAACCGCAGGGAAATATCTGTGTCTTCCCTTCGTGTAAACGGGGCCTCAGTACACAATAAAATCCCCAGTGTTAAATCAACACTGCTCAGAGTGTATTTGGTCCCTCTACAAATAGTGTTAACGTAACACTGAGGCAGAGTTAAAGTTAATGAGATAATTAAGTCATTAATTAAGTGCTGATTAAGCATTAGCAATGAACACCTGCTGTTAACAAGCAGAATCAATGAAAAAGAAAAAAACACTAGAACTATAACTGACTTTAGCCACAGGCTTAGAAGAAATCAACTATATAAAAGAAAACATTAAATCTCTTTTTATTAAAGTCTGACCATATTCTGTCAGACAACTGCAGAAGATCTTATTGAGAATTAACAGAGGTTCAAATATTGATGTTTTACTGGTCAAAAAAATATATACCACCATCATGGGGGTTGGTGTTTGCTGTAATTGGACTCTTGATCCTTTAAAAACTTATAAGTAGCAAACTTCTAAACAGTTGCAACAGTGTTTCATTGCAAGTACTTGCATACTGCTGAATCAAATGCTTGATGTAGCAGATTGCGCTTTCTGCTTAGAAAGCATTCGACAAAACATATTCACAATACATCCCCACAATACTAAAATAAGGAAACGCTTTCAAGCGTGAACAATTATTCTAGGATCCACAATGGTGGTGACAGTAAATATTCATACTGCAGAGCATGATGGGAGTTTTGTACTATGGTGTTACCCAGCATGCATTGCAGTGTGAAACGTTTTGTTGATTGTCACCATTTTTGAGATTCATATGCTGATTCTTCATGTCTCTGTGTCTGTTTAATACAGCCAATAAACAATTATGCACGTAGTTTTAAAATCATTCAGGATAAAAGAAAAAAAATCCTAATTTCTGTGCAATCAGTGTAGACCACAATGATTAACTTATTATGTAATAACAGCTACTACATGTTCAACAATTCAAGAATTGAATCTAAATCAGGAAGTCAAGGGTCAAGAGCTCAACTAAAGCAAACCCTGATCTCCATGATAGTGGCATCGTCTTTAACCAATATAACATCAAAATTTAAACCTCTGATAATTCTCAATAAGAGCTTCTGTCGTCTGATGGAAATCCTCCGTCAGATTTCCTAGGTATTGTCACATCCTCTGCTACTTCTCAACTCATCACCAGAGGTCACACTCACCTGAACTCTGATTGTTCTCAGGTGTTTCTCATCAGTCTAATTAGTCTGGCCTATTTAAACCCTGACTGTTTCTTCTCTCAGTGTGAAGTTTTTTTTTTTCACACTGCTTTTCTGAGTGGTCTGTTTTGGATTATTCTCTTGGTTTTATGACTCTGGACATTATAACCTTTGCATTCTGACCTTGTATGGACACTGAATGTTGTTTGCTTCTCTGCCTGATGCTCCACAACAATATTATATAAATAAATAGAAAATAAAAGCTGAAATGTGTGAAACACTGAGTCATTGTGTTGTTTCTCATCCTCTCATCAGCAGCTGCAGTATCTCTCATCTGTATCAGTGCAGTCACTGTGACTCTGACTGATGGAGGTTTTTGTACGACTCTTCATCACTGTGTGAACACCCATTTATTATTTATATAGTTTACAGCCACACAGTAATAATCTCCTGTATCTTCAGTCTGGACTCCACTGATGGTCAGACTGAAATCAGTCCCATGATCGGCTCCATTTCCACTGAATTTTGATGGAGTTCCAGTATTAAGAGTTTTGATTCTCTGAACTAAAAGTTTAGGAGTTTCTCCAGGTTTCTGTAAGTACCAGGAGAAACAATTCTTACAGTTACCATCTGATTGACGTCCAATGGAGCTGCTGGTTTTACAGGTCAGAGTGACTGTTTGTCCTTACCCTAAGAATGCCCACCCTGAAAACACATTCCTATGATCAAGAAGGTCATTGTAGATGTTGTTTTTTATGATAAACAGTGTGAGTTATGAAGTGTTAAACTCACAGCACTATAAACACTCTCAGAGCACTGAAGCATGTGCTGACAATGCAAAGTGACTCTTGCTATTTACATCATTTACCTGAAGACTGCAGCTCAATCTCACAGACATATAAAGGACAATTTCTTATGCCACATTGTTTATCTAGTCTTTACTATGAGTGGAACGGTTCAACTTACTCACAGTTTTGTTTGTATCATGGTTTTAGAGTCATGGTTTCGGTACAGTTCGGTATGTGCTATGTTTAGGGAAAAACTATAATGTCAAATAAAAAAAAAAAAAAAAGAATTATCTATCAAGCCACAGCACAAAAAAATAAAAAATAAATAAAATACAATAGAATAGAATAAAGATACAAATAAATTAAACAGTGATTTTCAAGAGCAGTGAGTGATTTCCTTGTCGTTGTATGATTAATATAAAGAAAGTGCTGTCACTTTAAGAGAATGCACTGATCCAGTACGTTCAGCCGGCTATGTCTGTTATAGGATACTTACCAAGACGGGCATTTTGACATCATTTTTGTGTGAACTTGTCCATTTAAACACATTACCTCAAAGCAGAGCTGGCGGTGCGTGCCGAACTGTGTGTGGAGAACCGTACGGTTCGTTTTTTTTTTTTTTTTTTTTGGTTTTTAATTCGAAGTGATTTAATAAATCTTCACTGCTGGACAAAACACTTGATAAATGATCATAAAAACAGTTTGATCCATTATGGACGAAAAAGAGCAGGCTATATTCCTTAATACGTTTATGGCAGTAGCGTAGCCAGAAAAGAGACTCTGGGTGTGCATCAGAAAAACTGGGTGTGCCACATTTATTGTCAGACTGATATGCAAAAAACATGTCTTGTCACAAAGTCTTGTTTTGCCCCGGCTGACATTTCTGAGCGTTCCTGATTACTCTGTTGGATTATCGTGTTTTGACCCTGGACTGTTTCTCTCGTTGTTTGATTCTACTCTGCCTGCCTTTTTGACCCTCTGCACTGTTCATGGACTATTGTTTACTCTGCTTGCTGCCTGCCCCGACCACTCGCCTGTCTAATTACTCTGCCTTTGTCTCGCCTTTGATATCCCTGTTTGCCGTGCATCGACCCTGCCTGTATCACCGTGTTTACTTTAATAAATGCTGCAAATGGATCCCAACTCTGCTGACCCTTCATTACAGTTTGACTGTTTGACACTTTATTCTTTATTATAGTCAGTTGAGTTGGACTAATGGAGAGGTGAGGTTTGTTCATATTCATCAGTTCACACTGAGACTCTCAGTCATACTGACCTTCTGAATGTTTGAATAAACTGTTTACTGCTTTGCATGGGACTTAGGGAGAGTACAACAGATTTACAACAGATTGTGCTGCTATCATTGTGCTGCTAACAAAAACAACTGATAAATCAGTTTTAATGAATATATTTTTTATAATAATTGTAATATATGAAAAAAAACTGTTAACTTATTTTATAATAAATTTATTTATTATAAAATAGTATAAATAAAAAAAATAGAATATTATAACATCATCAACAGCAGCAACAACAACATCAAAGTAGTTATGTTATAATTAACAGACAAGATACATATATAGATTCAATGATTCATTGTTAATTCCTACACTGAAACAATTCCTACACTGGGAAATCTTTCCATGTGGCCTTATTGTTTTTTTATATGTATAAAGATCAACAAAATCATTTCGTGTGAGTTTAGGTTGAAGCTGCAGGTTTTTCAAAATGCCTGAGCTGTGTGTAAAATTTCATTATACTGTAGGAAACCCCATGATAAAAGAGGTCAAAGGTCAGATCAGCAGTGAAGCCAAAAGCCAAAAATCTCCAAGTGGATGAACCTTGGTGAAATAGGGTGGACTTGTATGCTGTTGCTCTTTTTAAAGCTATTTTTTAACTGCAACTCTTTTGAAAAAGTAGCACCATCTGAACAAAACAATTCACTAAAAAGAACAGGACTTAAGTTAAATATAGAACTATTTAGGACAAACAGATTTTCTGGAATGAAGCAGATTTTCCAAAGCTACATATGAGAGAAAGAGGACTGTTTAGGATGAAGTAATTTAACATTATAAACTGACTTATGAATACTCATCACCACATATGAGAAAGAGAGCTGACAGAATGTAGACACATTTGTCTTGTTATCTTTTATTATTTGCAGAATTTCCTTACAGTGTTTTGCAGAACTGTGCAATGTTCAGAAATAGTTTGAATGTTACAAGAAGTCTCTCGGTGTCATTGATAAACCAGTTATCATTTGGCACACAAAGAAATATAACAAAGGTACTGTCTGTGTGCAGTGAATGGGTTTTTGTTGGTCGTATTGAAGTCCGGTGGCGTCTCTAGCAGTGACTGTGATGTGGTCGCTGTTCATGATCTACAAACTCCATCTTTCCCAGCTCCCTTTCATGAAAAACTTCCTCTCTCTCCACCTCAGCCCCACAAAATCACACTGCTGGTGTTAGTGAAATACTGGACGAGACTTCAGAACCTTTTCTTTCATGATTTTATGCAGGTCTCCGTTACAATGTTAGATACAGTTATTCTTCCAGTTCTACTCTGGTCCTGCATTGATACAACAAAAATGACAAGACTTGTGTAATGTGAGCAGTAGTGATTCATGTAGTCATAGAGTTGTGTTGTGAAGGCAAGACTCAATCTGGAATTTGTAAAGGCCAGAGCAAAATTTTAATGATGGCAAACAGTCCAGATCCTGATGAAACAAAACATCCTCAAACCATCAGACTAACAACTGTGTTTGACTGCTGCTATGAGGTTCTTCTTGTGAACTGTGTTTGATTTTTGCTAAACATAATAGCAGAAACATCCATTTTTTTGTTTTTTTTAAACATTAAATTTGTTTTTGGTCTCATATCCTGACTCCATGCTGCAGCACAGGCACCATATACAGTGTGTGTTTTGATCCTTTGTATTTGAATTTTTAAGTATAATAAATATTAATTCAGTTTTTGACTGTAATGCTGTATACAACGGATAATATTTTGTGATGTCGAATATCAAACATTTACTCTGTTCAGCATCTATAATGGTTAAACTAACCGCTACACAAGTCAAAGTCCACGTTGTTGTTGTCAAGACAGATAAAACTTTATTTTAAGGCCTCACAGTCAACCAACTATTAACTACAGCATTTGCTCCTAATTTGCTGCTTATTAATAGTTATGAGGTAGGATAAAGGGATCTAAAATATGGTCATGTAGAAAAAGGCATTAATATGTGCATTATTAGTACCAATGAACAGCCAATATGATAGTACCATGCAAGCTAATTTAATTTTATTTTAGTTATGTTATTTTGACTGCAATGCTTGAGTGTGAAGCCTTTTTTGTTCATTCATTATAGTGATTAACCTAACCAGCACAGACTGAATTTATTATTAGATAGTGTTCTGCATTGTAATATAGTGATCTACAGACAGAAGTGATTGAGTTGATTCACACCCATCAGCAGCTGCAGTATCTCTCATCTGTATCAGTGCAGTCACTGTGACTCTGACTGATGGAGGTTTTTGTACGACTCTTTATCACTGTGTGAACACCCTAGTGCTACCCGGCCAGTGAAAACTCTGACAGTAATAATCTCCTGTATCTTCAGTCTGGACTCCACTGATGGTCAGAGTGAAATCACTGTCAGATCCACTGCCACTGAATCTAGATGGAGTTCCAGTGTAACGGCTTGTTGCATCATATATGAGGAGTTTAGGAGCTTCTCCAGGTTTCTGTAAGTACCAGGCTAAACGATTACCATTATACACTCCACTGCTGACTTTACAGTTTATTCTGACTTCTTGTCCTTGAGCTGTTGTTATTGATGGACTCTGAGTAACAGTGTACTGTCCTCTACACTCTGAAAGAAAGGGAAGAAAGACAAGAATTACAATGATGTATATTTCACATTTTAAAACAATTACTGTAATTGTTGTTATGAAAGTTGTACTACAAACCTTGAGCAAACAGTGTGAGTGTCCAGATGAGGATGATGATGTTGTTCATTGTTGTTGTTTTGTCTTGTGTGATGATGAAGATTCTGTTCTGTTCTGCTCTCAGTCATGAAGTGTTAAACTCACAGCACTATAAACACTCTCATGCAAAGTGTCTCTCTATGTAAATGATCTTCATACACAGAACAGGCAGCTGTCAGTCTCAGACCACAGATGAATTTTCAGTGCGTGTTCATGTTCTACAAAACATTCAAAGTTTTAATAATTAGTGATGAATGTGAACTACAGAAATTAGAAAGACACTATCAACAATGAGGGTTTGATTATTTTACTAGGTTGATAATAAACAGTAATATTAATGATCATCTGAGATCTAAAACCATATATTTTCATACACGTTTGATACAAAACTTAAAACTGAGGTGATATTCCTATCTTTAATGAATAAATTATTTTGTGTGCTATTTGGTCTTGTGAATCTTTTGTGCTCTTGATGTTTGTCTGTTGATCTTTCCATGTTCTCTTGTGATTTTGAGAGTTAAATGTCCAGATTTTAATGATGATTTCATGAACTGGTGGTTTTATTTGTGGGAGATTTATTAGATTAATATTAAACTAATTAATATTTGCACAAGTCAAAATAAAAGCACAGATGGGTGAAATGTTATTTAAATTTAAAAAAAATAAAAATAAATAAATACTGGCTCATTTATAAAATGCATGTGTGACTGGACGTGATTTACAGGAAAGAAAGAAAGAAAGAAAGAAAGAAAAAAAGAAAGAAAGAATTTCATGAATCATTAATCATTTCTCTTTCAATTCAATTTACCATTATTTGTTGTATTTTTGAAGTAAAATTTTTTTCGCTCATATTTTTTTTTAAGTGAGTATACAGAAATCCTTGACCTTTCCTAGTGGGTATACGGCGTATACCTGTGTGTCACGTAGACTACACCACTGCCTAAATCCTCACACCAAATTCCAGGCCCTGTAGGTAGACAAGCATAGTCGTATAAACAGATCATTTAGTAAGAAAACATATCAGAGGAAGATGCTGATAACTCGACTGAATTGATGGTTGAAGAATACACTTTCAGCAGCCATGATTAAGAGCAGCTGGTAGTTAAAGTTTTCTATGCACGATCTGATTTGACTAAAGTCACGAGACCGATTATTCTCTCTCTATCCAATCATGTTGATGGATAAAAATAAAATAAAAATAAGCATGTAACGACCACCAACGGAGGGAAAAAACAGAGTAAAAGTACTCATACATGACATAAAATGTACTCAAGTAAGAGTAAAAGTAAACGATTTTTAAACTACTCAAAAAAGTACAATAACTCATAAAAACGACTTAATTACAGTAATGTGACTATTTGTAATTTGTTACTTTACACCCCTGCTCACAGCTGTGACTATAGTACACAGTTGCAAGTTATAAAGTCAGAATTGTGAGATATAAACTCACAACTCTGTGAACATATCAGTCTTTTTCCCCTCAAAACTCGACTTAAACTCTTTATTTAATTCTGACTTTTTTCTCTAAATTCTTAGATATAAACTCGCAATTGCGGAAAAAAAAAGTCAGAATTATGAGCTTTTGTCTTGCAATTGTGACTTTAATTCTTGCAATTATGAGTTTATATTATGCAATTCTGTTAAAAAAGTCAGAAATGTGACTTTATAACTCACAATCGTGAGGTCATGTCTCACAATTCTGACTTTTTTTCTCAGAATTGTGTGATATAACCTTATAATTGCAAGAAATAGTCAGAATTGCTAGTTTTCACAAAAGTAAGTTTATATCTCACAGTTCTGTCTTTTTCTTCTTGCAATTCTGAGGGGTTTTTTTTCTCAAAATTGTGATATAAACTCACAATTGCAAGTTGTAAAGTCCAACTTTGAAGGGAAAAAAGACTAATATGTTCTCAGAACTGCAAGTTTATAGGCTATCTCACAATTCTGACATAATAACTCACAACTGCATGTTATAAATTCACAATTCTGAGAAAAAAGTGAGAATTGTGTTTATATCTCAGAATTCCGACTTAATTTCTCAGAATTGTGATTTTATTTCTCTTTTAATTCTGACTTTATAACTCTCAGGTGGGATATTAAATCACAGTTCTGACTATATTTCTTGGAATTGCGAGTTTTTATCCCACAACTCTGACTGTATAATTTGCAATTGTGAGTTTATGATTGGTTATGATTGGTCAGATCGCCTGTCAATCAAGCTGTTATGAACGGTAAATTGTCAGGAAAAAAAGTCACAATTGTGACATAAAAAGTGGCAAATACCTTTTTACATTTTTAATTCAGGGGTGGAAACAGGCTTCCATAAATTTTGCGCAAGATAATGTTATTAATATTATATTTTAAAAACATTTTAAAAAGGGTTATGCTGTTTTTTGGCATTTCAGATAATTCTTTTTTTTTTTTTTTTCTTCACCAGAATAAACTGAATAAAATGTAAAAAAAAAAAAAAAAAAAAAAAATATATATATATATATATATATATATATATATATATATATATATATATATAATTTTTTATTTATTTATTTATTTATTTTGACATAGCAAGTTACATCTGCAAGATGTCTGTTAAGGATCACTTAATCTGGAAAGCATCTGCTGTGTACAAACATCTTACAGACGTCTGTAAGATGTCTGTTTTACATACATTCCAAATCATAAACATCTTAAAGAAATCTAATAGACATCTATTTGACGTCCTACAGGAAACTTCCCAGAGATGTGCTGCAGATGAGCAAACCCTCTAAAAAATACATCTTGCAGATGTAAATGCAGACAGTGAATAGACATCTCTGAGATGTATGTGTGCATCAGAATTTCATTCACATTTCTCAAATCTCTGTGTAGGAAAGCAGCAACAGGCTGCAGAGGTTTGTCTTCCACATGTGGTGTTATTATAACTACGAGCGAATGAGACGCGGCGCTGATTTCTACCTGCTTCAGTCCAACTCCACTTATGTGAACAGCTGGTCTGCTCTCCAGAGTCTGGTCATCATCACTGCCGGATACCTGCAGCTCTACTTCCTCAAGAGGCTCTTCAAAACCAAACCAGCAGAGGGAGACAAACCCCGCTGTTAACATCAACACTAAACCTGTCTCTTACTTCACAATACAGACATACATCGGTATTTTAAACACTTTTATGTCCCAAGATTGAATTTATAATAAAAACTGACTTCATCATGAATTTGTTGTTGCTTTTCAAATCCTTTCTATGTATACATTCAATGTTACAATATAGGATGTATCATAACAATAGGAATTATTACTTTCACAAGTATGATAATCCAAACAAACAGGGAAACAAACTACTACAGTACACTCTGATTTATATTATTCTGACTTTCCAATGGTTTTGCCCCAATAAAAAGGAAAAACAAGGTAATTATCACATATTGTGAACAGAATATTTTAATTGTGTGTCATTTCCAGTGAAGCTGTAATTTTATTGAATTATGAGTGTGAAAATGTTATTTGCTTGTGCAACTCAAAAAACATCTTTTCCACCACTGTCACAGAACGATTTGACGCAGTACAATATTTGAGATGTGGCAGAAATTACACTGCGGATGGGAAAAAAATGATGAATGAAATTTTAATGTTCAAAACATACAAAAGGAGATCTTATGCTGATCACATTTTGCGTAATTCTGGATTGAAAGGACATGAGGACTCTGACTGCTG
The DNA here is from genome assembly GCA_036247105.1 of Cirrhinus mrigala. NCBI lineage: Eukaryota > Metazoa > Chordata > Actinopteri > Cypriniformes > Cyprinidae > Cirrhinus > Cirrhinus mrigala. The sequence continues at coordinate 37,033 of JAMKFB010000270.1, read as the reverse complement.
TTTCCCTGTACAAGTATCATCAACTTTCAGTTGATTGTGTTAAATGATGAATTAATTGCATCCATTGTAAAGTTGTGTGTGGAAAACAGATCAAAGTTTCAGAAAGACTTACAAATCACACAAGTTTTTTTTTTTTTTTTTTTTTTGGACTGGATGAGACTGTTATAAGAAATAACCTCCATCAGCAGCTGCAGTATCTCTCATATATATATATATATATATATATATATATATGTTTTGGGGTTTTTTTTCCCTAGACAGAGTGAAATCTAGTAAGTGAAATACAGTATGATTACATTATACACTCTTAAAAATAAAGGTGGTTCGCGATGCCATTGAAGAACCTTTTTTGTCTAAATGGTTCCATAAAGAACCTTTAACATCTGAATAACCTTTCTGTTTCACAAAAGGTTCTTTGTGGCAAAAGAAGGTTTTTCAGATTATAAAAAGGTAAGAAAGAGATGTTTCTTTGAAGAAACTTTGACTGAATGGTTCTTTATGAAACCAAAAAATGGTTCTTCTATGGCATCGCTGTGAAGAACACTTTAAAGCACCTTTATTTTAAAGTGCATTTCCTAGGTATTGTCACATCCTCTGCTACTTCTCAACTCTTCTCCAGAGGTCACACTCACCTGAACGCTGATTGTTCTCAGGTGTTTCTCATCAGTCTAATTAGTCTGGCCTATTTAAACCCTGACTGTTTGTTCCATCAGTGTGAAGTTTTGTTTGTTTCATATTGCTTTTCTGAGTGGTCTGTTTTGGGTTATTCTCTTGGTTTTATGATTCTGGACATTATAACCTTTGCATTCTGATTTTGCATGGACACTGAATGTTGTTTGCCTCTCTGCTTGATGCTTCACAACTATATTATATAAATAAATAGTAAATGAAAGCTGCAATGTGTGATGCACTGTGTCATTGTGTTGTTTGTCATCCTCTCATCAGCAGCTGCAGTATTTCTCATCTGTATCAGTGCAGTCACTGTGACTCTGACTAATGGAGGTTTTTGTACAACTCTTTATCACTGTGTGAACACATATTTACTGTTGATGTAGTGTCTACTCTGACAGTAATAATCTCCTGTATCTTCAGTCTGGACTCCACTGATGGTCAGAGTAAAATCACTGTCAGATCCACTGCCACTGAATCTAGATGGAGTTCCTGACTGCAGGCTGTTAATCAAATAAATCAGGAGTTTAGAAGTTTCTCCAGGTTTCTGTAAGTACCAGGACAGACATGGTGTTGGGCTGCAGCCTAAAATCCGCTAACACCTTTTTTCCATTGAGGTCAATTTAACCCCAGCAAGTGAAACCTCCAGAATATGACTTTTTTACTAAACTTTTTGTGTCAGGTCATTTATACCTTTGTTGACTAGTTAAATAGGCCTTTTAAATAAACCCCCCTCCCCCCACCCCCAACTCCCTGCCCCTTAGACATCCACAATACCTATTGCATGACTATCGACAAATTTGCAAATCACCATAGAAACTCACTGATTAACCTAAAATTGTAAAAGTATATATATTTTTGGTGTTATATTTGTTGCATACTATTTATAAGTATACATTTTTGTAATTTATAACATTTGGAAAGAATAACAATTTCTTATATCGAGGATAGTAAAAGGAATTCAGCTAAAGGCACCTATGAAAAGTAATGTGAGCATTGTATCAGGGCTTGTTTTATGCAACTGTAAATTCTTTTTATGCAAATATATAAGTCTGACATAAAACAAATTGCATAAACAGAATATGAACAGCATTTGTTTTTCTTACAGCCCACCAGAAGGTACATTCCAGCCTTTTATCTGCACTACTTTGCAGGGTGTATGATGTGGAAAAAAAAAAAAAATCACATATCACATGTAATGATTTTTTTTTTTTTTTTTTTTGTTTCTTCAGGTGCTTCTCCAGGGGATTTATCAGTATATAACTTCATATTTCAGGCATAGATAGACTGTGCTTCACATGTGGCCCATATTGGTATGCCATATTTGGCTGGTTTGTTTGGCATGTATTGTCTGAAGGGCCATGAAATGGAACCAGACAGTCATCCACAGCGATGGGAGGAGTGGATTGTAAAGTAAGGTGACCAGACGTACCACTTCCTGGGGGCATGTTCAGCACAGGATTTCTAATTTGCCTAAAATAACCAGGTGTTGTTATATGACATCAAAGGCCTCCAGCACTGCATGTTTTGTATGTCTCCCTTATGTGAGACACCCAGTTCAGGTCTTCTCTACTAAGGCAGTCTCTGCTAATGAGCTGATGAGTTGAATCGGGTGTGTTCGATGAAGGGGGACATATAAAATGTGCAGGGTTGGGGGCCTCCAGGACAGATTTGAAACCCCCGTCCATACGCCTTTCCCTCTGAGTTTGAAGTAATTTCAAGTATATCCTTTTCAATTGATGGTGTAATGAAAAACTTCAAAGCTGATATTGGACAAGGCTGTCAGCATATCTGGTGGGCACTGGAACCATTTTAATGACATTAGTAGCACTAAGTCTTCTCACTCATTCAAATGGGGAGCGGGACCATAATAACTTTCCATTTGTGTAAGGTAATGTGTCTGCTGGTGGTTGAGAGACATCAGAAGGGTCAACACTAGGAGTCTCATTCTCATGTGAGGAGGATGCCTCATAATCAGGGTCCTCCTCTGCGTTATCGTCTATCTTAGACACGTGTCACTCTGTCACTTTCACTGTCAAAAAAAAAAAAAAAAAAAACTGTGACAAAATCTTATTGACAGAAAACCTTTGCTTGGAGGCCACAAAACACAAAGAAAAATAATTTAGAAGGCTTCTTTGTGAGCATTTATATGTTTGCTCCTCCCCAGTAAACCACTAAAATTATGTTTTGAATATTACACTGAATATATAAAATTATAGTAAATGTTACTTATAATGTTACTCCATGGGAGCAGCAGGTGCAATGATATTACGCAGCGCCTGAAAGTGACCGGCACTAAGTTTGTGTAGATACAGAGTTGCAGCCGGCAGAGTTGACAGCTGCGTAATATCATTGCGCCTGCTGCACCCATGGTACGGCAGCAAAATTCCTTGATTATTACGCCGGAATGAGAGTATAGTTCCTAGCCATATCGGCCTATAAAACCGCAACTTTTCATTTTCCGCCAGTCTTAGTACACGATGCAACTACAGAAGAGTCAAGTTTTAAATAGGAAAAATATCGAAACTCTTTAGTCATTTTATAGTGAGATGCTAATGGTCTAATCGGATTCAATGATTTAAGCTAAGATATGCTAAAAGTGCTACCGCCAGACCCGGTGATCGGCTGAATGGATTCAAAAACGGTAAAACACATCTGTATAACTCTAGGGGAGTTGGAAAATGAACCTATTTTCAAAAAAAGTGGAGTGTTCCTTTAACATGGGCGCCATCATAAAGACACATCCCTGATAGCACACGTGGATCACGCAGATGTCTATTTGACATCTGCAAGACGTATTTTTTAGAGTGTTTGCTATTCTGCAATACGTCTATTGGACATTACTATCAGATGTCAAATAAACATACATTAGATGTCTTTAAGATTTATGATTTAGAATGTACTTAAAACTGACATCTAAAAGACGTCTGTCAGACATTTGCACAAAGCAGATGCTTTCTAGATCAAGAGATCTCTTTAACAGACATCTTGCAGACGTACGTGTGCTATCTGGGAAAAGATTTTAAGTTACTGTATGTCAACAGAGCCGCCATCTTGGAGCATCCAATCACTTCTATAGTTTCCAGCTAAGATTAATGACTGCTGTACATGCAATATCATGAGACACTGTAATATTTAACATCTCTGTTTAATTTACAAACGTTAGCACATCACACAAGAATGAATGAGAAATATAGGGCTGAATTGTGTCTATTGTAAATGAGAGAATAAAGAAGAGAATAAACTCTTCACCTGATTATGAAATATACAAACATTTTGAAAGTATTTTACCAAAACTAAACTGAGTGTTTCTGCTATCAGAGTTTGTGTTCACTCGAGTGGAATAGAGCTTTTTCTATCAATTCTGAGTTTTTTTTTTTTTTTTTCTCAAAATTGTAAGATATAAACTCACAATTGTAAGTTATAAAGTCCAACTTTGAGGGGAAAATTCACAATTATGCGAAAAAAGTCTGAGAAAAAAAGTTTTTCTTTTTCTGAGAAAAAAAGTTTATATCTCACAATTACAATTTTATTTCTCAGAATTGTGATTTTATGTCTCTCAATTCTGACTTTATAATTAATAATTGACCCTTCGCAAACAGTTTGATTGACAGGTGATCTGACCAATCATAACGCCGAATCTGCCATTCTCTCCGACAAACCAATCAGACAGGAGAATAGCTTAATTTCAGTGGACTTGAACTAAAAAAAAATATTGGTTGAAATATTATATGTTCTGATGTGTGTTTAAGTAAATAAGAAAAGACGATCGGTTCTGTGACGATGTCGGAGGAGACGACATGAGAGCAGTAGATCCAAATGCAGGAGGTTTATTAGGAAAAAGCAGACAAATCCAAAACGGCAGGCGAGAGCGTAATCGAGAGGCAGGCAAGGTCACACAAACAGGAAAGCAGTCCAAAACAGGCAAACAAAACAGAACAGTAATCCAAAAAACGGTAGTCAGGTAGCAAGCACAAGGGTCATAACCATAAAGCCAAAAAACATGAGAAAAAGAACGCTTGGTAAGGCAGTAAACTGGCAATACTTCGCGGGGAATGATTGCAACTGAGCTGTTTAAATATGGTGTCAAACAGGAAGTTACCAAAGAAGAAGTGAGTGGTTAGTATTCTGGAGAGAGCTCCCTCTGGTGGCTGGATGAAGGGTAGTCCGTTACAGAATCCCCCCCTCTACGAACGCCTCCGGGCGTTCTTCTCTTTGGTCTACCCCTAGGACGTGGTGCTGGGCGGTTAGGATGTCGTCGGTGAAACTCCTGGGTCAGAGATGGGTCCAGTATGTCCTTAGAGGCCACCCAAGATCTCTCCTCTGGTCCATAGCCCTCCCAATCCACTAAATATTGCAACTGACCCCCACGGCGGCGAGAGTCCAAAATCTCGTTAACCGAGTAGGCAGGGGCGCCATCAATCTCCAAGGGTGGAGGAGGCTCGGGGACCGTGGTGTCGGGGTCAGATGCCGAGTGAACCGGTTTCAGGAGGGAGACATGAAATGAAGGAGAAATGCGATAATCAGGAGGTAGTTCAAGGCGATATGTGACTTCATTGATTTGTCTGAGGATTTTAAAAGGTCCAACATACTTTGGAGCAAGTTTCTTGCTTGGCAGTCGTAGTCGGAGATCTCGGGTGGCTAGCCAGACTCTCTGGCCGGGTTGATAGTTGGGGTGGGGACGTCTCCTGCGATCTGCTTGAATCCGTTGGGATCGGATTGCTCTTTGTAGCCTCACATGAGCACTGTCCCACACCCGTTCGCTGCGCTTGATCCAGTCGTCCACCGACGGCACCGTAGATGGTTCTCCTGACCAAGGAAACATAGGGGGTTGGAAGCCCAGCACACACTGAAAAGGGGTAAGGCCTGTGGAGGAATGTGTGAGGGAGTTCTGAGCGTATTCCGCCCAGGGGAGGAAATCACTCCACTTGTCTTGTTCCCTGCTGCAGTACGCTCTAAGGTAACGTCCAATTTCTTGATTGAGCCTTTCGACCTGGCCATTCGCCTCAGGATGATAACCCGAAGTTAAACTGACGTTTATGTCTAGTTGTTTGCAGAATGCCTGCCAGACCTTGGAGGTGAACTGGGGGCCCCGGTCAGAAACAATATCCTCTGGGATGCCGAAATTCCTGAATACATGTTGAAACAATTCGAGGGCGGTTTCCATGGCTGTGGGTAATCCTTTCAGAGGTATTAGCCTGCAGGCCTTAGAAAAGCGATCTACAATCACTAGGATGGCTGTGTAACCATGGGAATTTGGTAAGTCCGTAATAAAATCTATGGATAAGTGTGACCAGGGGCGGTGTGGAATGGGTAGGGGTTGTAACAGTCCAGCGGGGAGTTCTCGTGGTGTCCCTCCCAATCCACTAAATATTGCAACTGACCCCCACGGCGGCGAGAGTCCAAAATCTCGTTAACCGAGTAGGCAGGGGCGCCATCAATCTCCAAGGGTGGAGGAGGCTCGGGGACCGTGGTGTCGGGGTCAGATGCCGAGTGAACCGGTTTCAGGAGGGAGACATGAAATGAAGGAGAAATGCGATAATCAGGAGGTAGTTCAAGGCGATATGTGACTTCATTGATTTGTCTGAGGATTTTAAAAGGTCCAACATACTTTGGAGCAAGTTTCTTGCTTGGCAGTCGTAGTCGGAGATCTCGGGTGGCTAGCCAGACTCTCTGGCCGGGTTGATAGTTGGGGTGGGGACGTCTCCTGCGATCTGCTTGAATCCGTTGGGATCGGATTGCTCTTTGTAGCCTCACATGAGCACTGTCCCACACCCGTTCGCTGCGCTTGATCCAGTCGTCCACCGACGGCACCGTAGATGGTTCTCCTGACCAAGGAAACATAGGGGGTTGGAAGCCCAGCACACACTGAAAAGGGGTAAGGCCTGTGGAGGAATGTGTGAGGGAGTTCTGAGCGTATTCCGCCCAGGGGAGGAAATCACTCCACTTGTCTTGTTCCCTGCTGCAGTACGCTCTAAGGTAACGTCCAATTTCTTGATTGAGCCTTTCGACCTGGCCATTCGCCTCAGGATGATAACCCGAAGTTAAACTGACGTTTATGTCTAGTTGTTTGCAGAATGCCTGCCAGACCTTGGAGGTGAACTGGGGGCCCCGGTCAGAAACAATATCCTCTGGGATGCCGTAATTCCTGAATACATGTTGAAACAATTCGAGGGCGGTTTCCATGGCTGTGGGTAATCCTTTCAGAGGTATTAGCCTGCAGGCCTTAGAAAAGCGATCTACAATCACTAGGATGGCTGTGTAACCATGGGAATTTGGTAAGTCCGTAATAAAATCTATGGATAAGTGTGACCAGGGGCGGTGTGGAATGGGTAGGGGTTGTAACAGTCCAGCGGGGAGTTCTCGTGGTGTCTTAGTTTGAGCACAAATGGTACATGACTTAACGAAGCTTATAATATCTCTGTTCATGGTTGGCCACCAGAAGGCGTTACGTACCAAAGTCGTTGTTCGATGGATTCCTGGATGGCCGGAACCTAGAGAGGTGTGGATCCATTGGAGGGTCCGAAGACGGAGAGCTTGGGGAACATATTGTCGGTTGGGTGGGCATTCTGGTGGGGTAGGTTCCTCCTGTTGGGCTCGTTGGATCTCCTCCATCAGATCCCAGCTGATCTGCGCGATGACCACTGAGGGTGGAAGGATGGGAACAACGGTTTGTTCGCCCTGGTCTATGTCATGTCGACGGGAGAGTGCATCCGCTTTGAGATTTTTACTGCCTGGTCGAAAAGTGACTGAAAAGTTGAAACGGGTGAAGAACAGAGACCAGCGAGCCTGTCTGGGATTCATACGCTTGGCTCCTTTGATGTATTCAAGATTTTTGTGATCAGTGATAATCTGAAAGGGGTGAGTGGATCCCTCGAGCCAGTGACGCCATTCTTCTAATGCTGCCTTCATGGAGAGCAACTCCTTATTACCCACATCATAATTTCTTTCTGCGGCGGTTAGCTTGCGGGAGAAGAACGCACATGGGTGTAACTTGCCAGGACTGCCATGACGTTGGGATAGCACTGCACCAATACCACAATCAGAGGCGTCAACTTCAACGACGAAGGGAAGTTGTGGGTCAGGATGTCTCAAGATGGGGGCCGTGGTAAAGCTGGCCTTGAGACCCTCAAAAGCTCTGACTGCTGCCGGGTTCCACCTGAGCTTAGTGGGCTTGTTCTTTAAAAGTGAAGTCAAGGGGGCTGCGATGGTACTGTAGTTACGAATAAATCGGCGGTAAAAGTTGGCAAATCCGAGAAATCGCTGAAGTTCCTTCACGGTCTTGGGAAGAGGCCATTCTGTGACTGCTTGGGTCTTAGATTTGTCCATCTCAACTCCGTGATGGCTAACGATGTAACCCAGGAATGTCGTTTTACTAATGTGAAACTCACATTTCTCAAGCTTGGCATAGAGCTGATGTTGTTGTAAGCGTGCCAGAACGGTCTTAACATCCTTGATGTGTTGGTTCAAATCAGGAGAATATATCAAGATATCGTCAATGTAGGCGATCACACATTTGTTCAAAAGGTCCCGGAAGATCTCGTTGATGAAGGATTGAAAGACCGAAGGCGAGTTGGCTAGCCCGTACGGCATAACGAGATATTCATAGTGCCCTCTAGTGGTCAGGAAGGCAGTTTTCCACTCGTCCCCCTCTCGGATACGAATTAGGTTGTAAGCACTTCGGAGATCGAGTTTAGAGTAAATTCGTGCTTCACGTAACTGCTCCAGGGCTGAGGGGACTAGTGGTAGAGGGTACCGATACTTAACTGTGACGTTATTTAACCCTCGATAGTCAATGCAGGGACGCAGACCGCCGTCCCTCTTCTCCACAAAGAAGAATCCTGCGGCGGCTGGTGATGTAGAAGGTCGGATGTAACCTGATGCTAGGGCCTCTTCGATGTAAGTCTCCATGGCTAGTGTTTCTGGACGTGAAAGGGGGTACACCTTGCTTTTCGGCGGGGACATGTTAGGTAACAACTCGATCGCACAGTCCCAGGGTCGATGTGGAGGAAGTTGCGTGGCCTTTGATTTGCTGAATACTTCTGCAAATTCTGAATAAACCTGGGGCAGAGGAGTTTGGACTTGGTTTTCGGGACTCTCAACACTAGTAGAGAGGCAGGGATATGTCCGGGTCTTGGTTAGACAGTTGTTAAGACAATATGTCGACCATTTAGTGAGTTCACCACGATTCCAGGAAATGCTAGGATCGTGAACGGCTAACCAAGGGTGGCCCAAAATGACTTGGTATTTGCATGAAGGCACTACGTGGAAGGTGATGGTTTCCTTGTGGAACAATCCAATATGAAGAGTAACGGGTCGTGTGGTGGCAGTAATTCCAGAACCGATGGCGCCGTTGTCTATTGTTGTTATGTTAATGGCAGGCACACATGGTAAGGTATGAATCTTGAGTTTGTCAGTGAGTTCCTGGTTGATGACATTGACTGCTGATCCGGAGTCCACTAATGCTGAAACACATTGAATAGCAGTATCAACGGAGAGTTCGCATTCTAGAAGAAAACTGCGTTGCTTAGGATTAGGAAGTTCAATGGTACTCACACTGTAACGAAGCGTAGGGTTCTTCTTGGTCTTGTGTGGACAGGTGGCATTGCGGTGATTCTCTTCTCCGCAATAGTAGCAACGGTTTTCCCGCTGGCGACGATCTCGTTCTTCTGAAGAGATGTGTGTGGAAGCGATCTGCATCGGCTCTGGAGTATCAGGCTGTGACTGGGTTGGTACAGGATTGGCTGACACAAATCTACGTGTTCGGGGTGTGTTGCGCATCAGATTGTCGATCTTAATGGCGATTGTAATGAGCTCATTAAGAGAGGAATCCACAGTTTTACAGGCCAACTCGGCTTGTAATTTGGAATTGAGTCCCCGTTTAAACACAGCCTTGAGTGCTACTTCATTCCACTTGCTTTGCGCTGCCAGCGTTCTGAATTCTATGGCAAAATCTGCCGCGGTACGATCTCCTTGCTTTAGATCTAGAAGTTGATCGGAAATATCCTGTCCTCCCTCTGGATATTCAAAGACTTCATGGAGCTGAGCAAGGAAGTGATCGAACGACGATCGCATGCCTGAATCACTCTCCCAAACGGCGGATGCCCAGTCTAAGGCTCGTCCAGTTAACAACGACATCATTACGGCACATTTCTTGGTATCTTGATCGTACGCGTCCGGCTGAGTATCAAAAAAAATCTTACACTGACGGATGAACCCTCTACATAGTCCCGGGGAACCATCAAACTTGTCAGGTAAAGCAGGTCTTACCGGCGTGCTGTGTGGAGCGGGGAGAGAGCGGATGTATTGTGTGAGGCTGTCGTTGGCGCTCTTAAGCTGCATTAGCTGCTCCTGATACCCCGCAAGCATCTCACTCTGATAGGCTAACGCTGCTTGCAATTGAGAAACCTCCGCTGGATCGCTGTGCGGCGAAGTATTCTGTGACGATGTCGGAGGAGACGACATGAGAGCAGTAGATCCAAATGCAGGAGGTTTATTAGGAAAAAGCAGACAAATCCAAAACGGCAGGCGAGAGCGTAATCGAGAGGCAGGCAAGGTCACACAAACAGGAAAGCAGTCCAAAACAGGCAAACAAAACAGAACAGTAATCCAAAAAACGGTAGTCAGGTAGCAAGCACAAGGGTCATAACCATAAAGCCAAAAAACATGAGAAAAAGAACGCTTGGTAAGGCAGTAAACTGGCAATACTTCGCGGGGAATGATTGCAACTGAGCTGTTTAAATATGGTGTCAAACAGGAAGTTACCAAAGAAGAAGTGAGTGGTTAGTATTCTGGAGAGAGCTCCCTCTGGTGGCTGGATGAAGGGTAGTCCGTTACA
>JAMKFB010000270.1:0-26426 GCA_036247105.1 Cirrhinus mrigala | reverse complement strand
TTAACAAACTTTAGAGCTAATAATTTATGCATATTTAAACCAGTAATGATTTTTGACATGTTTTGACAGATTTGTCAGTGTCCACTACTCCTGACACAACAACATCAGCTTCTCCTCCAGTTTTTCCTCCAGTGCTCTCAACATCAGTCACTCTTTCACAAACTCCTCTAGCAGTGTCCCCTCAGTTCTTCGTCCCCCCAGAGCTTGTGATTGTACTGGTAGTTGTTCTCTTACTGCTCTTAGTGCCACTGCTTATACTGATTCAGCAGAACAGAGTGATGAGGAGAGGTAGGAGAGATCCAGAGACTGTCATATTGTGTCTTATTCAGTGTGTGATCAGTCATGTGTTGTGAACTGACAGCAGGTTTGTCTGTCTACACTCACAGCTCTCTCTAAGAGGAGACACAGGACGACGACTGAGGCCGTTTATGAAGAGATTCAGCACAAGCCCACGAACAGTCATAGTCTCCTCACTCAGAGGGGTAAGTCATGAGCCATGAATCTGATTTAAAGGTGACCTTTTATGCCCCTTTTTGCAAGATGACCAATACGTTTCTGATGTCCCTAGAGTGTGTAGTATGTCAAGTTTTAGCTCAAAGTACCCCACAATTTTTTTTTAATAGCTTGTTAAAATTGCCACTTTTAGGGTAGGAACCAAAACGTGCTGTTTTTGTGTTTGTCCCTTTAAATTCAATTGAGCTGGTGCTCCCAGCCGCTTTTTCAGAAGAGGGCAGAGCTTTATCATGCTCCAGCATACCGGCAACAACAAAACAGGACAATCTCACACACTAAAAACATCAGAAACTCTCAGTCCCACTTGTGATTATGAGCTTGACAAATTTGTGGCTGACTTCACGTTGCTTTCATATTAGGGCTGTCAAATGATTAATCGCGAGTAATTGCATACAAAATAAAAGTTTGAGTTAACTAATATATGTGTGTGTGTACTGTGTGTAATTATTATGTATGTATAAATACAAACACATTCATGTATATATTTAAGAAATATATGTGTATTTATATAATTTATATTATATATAAATGAAAATATTTTGTACATAAATAGCATATTTCTCTTAAATATATACATTTAATTTGTGTGTATTTATATATATATATATATATATATATATATATATATATATATATATATATATATATATAATTACACAGAGTACACACACATATATTAGGCAAACTTGAACTTTTATTTTGTATGCAATTAATCAGAATTAATTGTTTGATAGCCCAGTTTTATATGCAATTTTTAATCGATTATAAAAAAAAAAAATGAATGGGTATATTTTTACCATTATCGACTGGTTGTTTTCACACACTGCAGCCACACAACTGTTCAAACACTTTATAAATGTGATTTTTGCATAATAGGTCCCCTTTAATGCAGTTAATAAGAGACAGTTGAAGTCCATCTATTGCTAGTCCTGCTAAACCTCCTGCCTCTGTCTGTCTCTGAAATTATTTTGCCGATGTTACAGGATGTTCTTGTCTTGTAAACTGGTCATATCATTTATTACTTGTATGGTAATGGCCTCATGGCCAGCAAGAGCATTTGATTTCTAATAGTATTTACTTTGATGTTGAAGAGATGGTGAATGAAATCACACCGGAAAACTATGATGATGTCATCACTGATGGACTGAAACCAGATCATGAGACAGGTGCAGTTCTGTACTGTAGTTGTAATTCAGTGGGCCAGATTTATTAAACAGGGCAAATGAGCATGAAAATGCAATCCTATAAAAGTGCTGATGGGAGTGGAAAGTTCTGCGATTGATCATCTGACAATAAGCAAATTAAAGAACATCAACACAGCCAATTCATCACTAATGTTTCACTGCATGTCTTTAGCAAATCCTGAAAATAGTTTTTTTTTTTTGTTTGTTTATTTGTTTTTTAACAAACGAGGGTTTGTGTTGAAATAAACTGTTAGTAAATCTGGCCCTATATATGTTATTCTAGAATCTATATATCAAATTAAGAAAATATGCATTCAGGTTTGTTTTGTATGATGGTATTTGACTCATGTTTAATTTGTAGAAGACGCACCTGAGAGCTATGATGATGTCATAACCCTTCCGCACAAATTTGATATTAAAGGTGTTGTTACTTTATATCATTTTTTTTAAAAACATTTTCTAACACTTTAAAGTGTTTTAAAGTCCTTTTAAAGTGATGCTCAGTATCAATAAAATGCTAACTTTGTTCTGTCTATATGTCCATGTGTATGTAGTGGACACTCCAGAGTATTATGATGATGTCATCATTAATGGACAGGACTCTCGAGGTGTAACAGGTGAGTCACAGAACCAGATTTTGCTTCTATGAAATAGTTAACGTGTCTATACCATTAATAAGTCATTATGGCTTTATCAGTTTTAATCTAATAGTCTCATACAGTCATCAGGAGAAAGAGATCAGTGACACAAGCTGTGTTACACATTACAATGTGAGGTTTTATTTCAAATGTGTTTCAGAGGGAAATCAGGAGGAGTATGATGATGTGAAAAACAGCAATGAAGATGAGAAAAACCTGCTGGGTAAGTTTTTGTCTATTTTTTTTCCTTTATTAAATAATTTGCTAAAATATATGTCTCCATTTTAAATAATAAATAGAACATTTAAGATGATATATTTGCTTTGTTTTTTCATAACAGACTATGATGATGTGGGGGGAGGAGTCACACAATGAGGGCGGGCCTCTAAGTAGTGGCCACACCCACTGCTTTGGTTCATGAAATCACAATTTTACAGCTTCTAGAGTTGGGTTTAAATAATCTTACAGCTTCAGGTTTTAAGTGACTTTTTACTGATGAGTTCACTATAGATTGCATTTTGTAAAAATCAGTTGCTTTGCCCAAGTTTAAATTTAAATTATTTTTTTCTTTAACATTCACAGTTTCACTGTCATTAAAACACACACACATAATAAAAATGAATAAATTCATATAAATGCAATTTTATTTTCTAGTAAATGTTCATTCTGTGCTTTATTCATTAATGGATTATTTATGAATAAAACATTATAACCAGCAGGTTACTTGCTGTGAAATATGCTGGCTAGCTTAACTAAAGTTAATAAATGTACCCTTTGATGTTTTTGATATCCCTCTATGATGCAAGTTCAATTTTGTGCCGCTTAAAAATACATAAATAAATAAATAAATAAATAAAAAGTCATCTTGTTACCTTTGGTGGTCAGTTTGTGTGTAAATGTATGTTTTTTACTGTCTTTTGATGTAACGTTAAAATATTCGCCTAGTTATTACCAAAGCTGTCTCACGTCTTGTTGATCGTTGAACTGTTATACTGCCTCAAACATCCATCTGAAATCAATTTTGTGAGATACTATGTGTAAATGCCTGCAAGTCATTGCCTGACAGGGCAGCCAGGCAACAAAACTCAGCTGCCTTTAGATGCAGAAAAATAATATCAGAACTGTGGAGGATCTGGTGTTGAATCAGTTTATACTACAACTGACTGGTAAAAAGTAAAATGTTAAACGTGTTAAATGTTAAAATGTTAAAGTCTGTGTCAGTGTCCTTTATTTTGGGTACAGTGAAAATGGACTGTGATGAGATTATACAGACATAATTTTGAATGCTTTGCATGTTTTTAAGTAAATTTGCTTTGACAACAAAAGTACAATATTTAAAATAGAAATACGTAACAGTACTGTTACATCGTGATGGGGTTAAACTGGTCCTGGTAATCAAAAAAAGTTTCAATTATAAAAGCACCTTATTTGTGAATCTAATAATTGAAAATATTCTCTTTGCTAAACATGTCGTCTGTGACTAACAACAGAAGTCTCTCTTATTTTACTTTAATGAATTTTAAAATAATGTCATTATGAACTTAAATTCTTAGTGTCTCCCATCACTCAGACCTCAATGAAGCACTATGTTGCTTTGCTCAGTTTCAGGCTTTTTACCAAAACATTTTACCACAATAAAAATGTACATTTGGTCAGAAAAAAAAAAAAAAAAAAAAACATTGATATTTTTATTATGAAAAAGAACTGAACAATTTCTCTTGCAGTAAGTGTTCCACAATGAAACTCACTCTCCTGTCCTAACATAAGGACAAGACACTGATCAGCTCGTTTCTGGCATAAGTGTTTTGCTGCCATCTATTGGAAGACTAACACATTGCAGTATGAAATGCGCCTGTCCAAAGAAAAATAGTGTTTTGCTGCCATCTTGTGAGTGAGTAACGCATTGCTACATTTATAGTACAAGCCCACATGTTGAGTACTTGTTATATTGAATGAAAGCTTTTTATTTACATTTTATGACATGGATTTCAATATCCTTTACATTTATTAAATGTTTATATAATTAGTTGGTTAACAGTGTTGCAAGGCTGAGCTTAATGATTACAGTCAACACTATACATTGAGAAAATTGAATCTGATTAGTTTTTCTGTCATGATATATAAATTATGTCATTTGCTTAAATATTTTTACTTTATTTATTTATTGAAAAAGGGAAATAATATGAAGTTTGAAGTGAGCAGTTATCAGTCTCTGTATCTCAGCAGGTGTGATGCTGTAAATATGGTTTTGTGCCACTGTTCATTTTACCCAGGTATTTATTGTTAAAACAACACAAGTGTATTTCTTTTTCCACCAAAACACTATTGTATGGTGCTCTATTAATTTAAACTGTTTAAGTCTCCATTTCTACTTGATTATCAATCGTTAAACTAACGTAAACGGTTTAATTTCGCCGTTAAAAAAAACGGATATGACGTTTCCAACGCATTTTATGAAGACGGCGCGAAGGAGGTGTATCATGGCGTCGGAGCTAGAAGTACCAGTCAGGTAAGAAAATCTAAAGACTTCTTTGTGTTAAGTCAAAGTCTTTAATTTCTGTAAGTGTTTTTAGTATGCTTTTAGTGCTGTTTTGCAGACGACTGTAACTGGTATATTGCGATGATTTCGTGCGGTTGGGAGATGTGAACGCGCGTATGGACTGTAGTGTATTTGTACGTGTGCTTGTGGAACAGAGGATGCGGCGAATTATTAAAATTCAAAGTGTTTTTCCGTCTCATTAATGATATATAGGCAGTTAAATAAAACCTTCCTGTGCTCTTTCTAGGCTATTCAAGTCCCAGTAAAATTACCGTTAGCTAAAGCACGAAAGCAAGTACAAATAATGCCACATTCGACTGCTGCATACTTTTAACATTTTATCTGCTATTCGTTTTTATAACGGCATACATTTGATCACGGGTTTCAACTATAAATCATGCTTTTTACAGTCATTTTATGACTTTAAATATGCTCCAGATCATGTCCACCCTTTTGGAATAATATACATGACAATAATCACACAAATTTTTTGATCACTGAATTTGTCTTTGCTGTTAAACTATATATGGGTGCTCTTGTAACAAATTGTACTTCATGTGTTTACAGATTTGTGCAGAAATGAGACGGCAGAATAACCATAGGTCCATTAGTGTCAGCTGTCTTTGCCAATGGGTGGATCCACACTGCAAAACTTATGAAGATGATTGCAAACCGAAGAAGAGTCCTTGGACAAAGCATTAAACCCTCTTGGTCCCCACTACACGTAAGAACAGCTACACTCAACAAAAACTTTTGTAATCATGTTAAAGGGGTCATCAGATGCTGTTGATATGATTCTTTAGAGTCTTAATGAGTCCATAGCATACTTTTGTTAAAATTTCTCAGTGGTAGTGTAAAAAACACCCATTTTACCATATCAAAATCAGCCCTTTTCAGAGTGGGCCATTCTATTGCATGTTCCTTTAAATACAATAATGGTGGTCAGACTGTTCTCAGCTCTCACTCGGCTCATTTAGGGGAGGTCTACGATAAGACGATCATGTAAATCAACTATTGTGGGAGCGGCCTTGATCGGTGTGACGTCACACCAACTAGAAGCTGAGAATGACCTGATTTGAAAAAGGGCATATTACTTATAATGATTAAAAAATACCACTAGGTGGATTTTTATCGTCATAGGGTGGTTGTGTACACATACTGCCAACATGCATATATGTTCAAACAACATGTAAAAGTGAGTTTTGGATCCGATGACCCCTTTAAAACATTGTCTCACCAGCCACTGAGTTTTAGGGTTATGGTCATAGGCATTAACAATAAAGACAGATATAATAAGAATTGGGTTATTAATATAGTAAATATAAAATATATGGTATTACTGTAAACTGACAGATATTGCGAATACATTAGCTTCCCAAAAACAATACATTCTAAAGCAAGGCAGGCGTGTCAAACCTGCTCTTGGAGAGCAAGTGTTCTGTAGAGTTTAGCTCCAACACTCCTGCCTGGAACTTTTAGTAAAACTTTGATTAGCAAACCTGTAAGACCTTCGTTCATCTTCAAAATACAAAATAAGATATTTTGATAAAATCAGAGAGCTTTCTGACCCTGCATAGACATCAACACAACTGAAATATTCCCAAGCCCCGAAACGTAGTAAGGACTTTGATATAATAGTCCATGTGACATCAGTGGTTCAACCATAATTTTGCAAAGCTACAAGAATACTTTTTATGCGTAAAGAAAACAAAAATTACTACTTTATTCAACAATTCTTCTCCTCCAAATCACGTATTTTGCCATTATGGAGAGTATCACGATGCATGCACATTGCTTTCCTCTGCAAGCAAACAAGGCCCAGCGCATGCATGTTCTACGTCAGCAGAATCAAACGCATGCATTATGCAAAGAGGTACTCTCAATAATGGCAGAAGACGCAATTTGGAGAAGAATTGTTGAATAAAGTCAATATTTTTGTTTTCTTTGCACACAAAAAGTATTCTCACTGCTTTGTAAAATTATGGTTGAACCACTGATTTTTACACTCTTTTACTGGTGTCCCTACTACGTTTCAAAATGTATTTAGAACCCATTATCATAAACTGTGTCCTGCACCCACTAGTAAAAAAAATAAAATAAAAAATTGTTAAAAGATGGTGTATGTCTGCTGTCTGAATAATTTTTGGGTTGACTATATATCCCTTAATTATTTTTATTTTTACACTTAATTCTGCCCATTAAAATGTGTTTTGTTACTTTCACTGTTTGTTTGTTTGTTTTCTTGCTCTATGGTACATCATCTTCAATTTAATAGCATTAAACTGCACAATTGCAGCGACTCAGTACTGTAATCAGGCGAACCACTCATTATGAATCCCCTAACTCTGATATTTTCAGAAATATAAGTCACGTTTTTTTTTATCTTAAATATGCTGCTATTTGGGCTACAATCCAAAGCTGCTATAGTTTCACTTTCGCCGGATGCTTAAGGTTGAAAAAAAAAACGATGTTTATTGCGAATGCCCCTACATGCAACAGCGTGCGCTCTCTCTCTTTCTCTGTCTCGCGCTTTCTCTCTCGCTCCCTCTCTCTCTGTACCGTTAAATAACTTGTGCATTGATTTACTTAAATTGTTTTTGACATATTCTCACCGAACTACAAACTTTCCAGTGATGTCAAGGCGGGATATTAACTCGACAAGCCCGCATATCTTGGCCGCCGCGCACTCAATCCAATCTGCGTGCTTTGCCTATCAGCTGACACGCACCAGTTATACAAGCTTAATACTGAATGTTTGACATTATATTACTTGCATACACATACTTCGTAGACATCTCTAATGACCCCATTCTGCTGTCTGTTGTTTTGTTGTCAGTGTTTCTTTGCCTGCATACGCACTTGTCACATGATGTGGTATCGGCGTTTGGTATCGGGGCATTTTAACGAGCGTCAGGAGCTCAGTATCGGGCCCGATACCGCTATCGGTATCGGTGCATCCCTAATATATATATATATATATATATATATATATATATATATATATATATATATTGTAATGGCACTCCATTAAGTTTGCTTATGTACCATCTGTTTTTAAGCAACCAGTCTGACGCGACGAACTCATCCAAGTCGTTATATTTCTTTTAAATTCCTGTTTATTTATACTTCAAAGCAGGAATAATCTTTCACCTTTATACAACAACAAAATATGGAACGACGGTCAAAAACTGTATCGCTCCGTCTCTTGCTTGCTACACCGCTAACTCGGATATGATGTCATAATCCATCATCAGTTAGCGAAGACATAATAAACCATATAAAATAACAGTATAAACATTCTTAATGATTATGAAAAAATACAAATGCAGTAAATAATAACTGTAGCAATACTTCAGTATTCTTCTATTTGCATAATGTCCATTATGGCTCTAACATTCCGGCCCCTAATTGTATAGGAGGGGAACTATATCAATTACCAATTACTTTGATTGAGCCATAAACACTGAGAATAATTCTCTCAATTTTCTTTAGTTTACATTTTATAATTGTAAACTCAAACAGCCTCTTCTAAGAAACAAAGCTTAGTAATAGGTCTTTCTAACGTATTGGTTTTTGTTTGCTCCACAACACGTCTTACTGTTCCATTTGAGTCTGGCATAGTCTTTATGATCCTGCCCATCCTCCATGAGTTTCTTGGTGCGCAGTGATCCACTATGAGAACCACATCCCCTATCTGCAGGTTTCTGTGGGTCTTAGACCATTTTTGACGTTCTTGTACTTGAGGCAAGTATTCAGCAGTCCATCTGGTCCAGAATAAATCCGCAAGATATTGCGCTTGCTTCCAACGCCTGCGGGCATAAAAATCTTCTTTTTTGAATGTGCCTGGTGGCAGTGTCGCGTGTGTTTTTAACAACAGTAAGTGATTTGGTGTCAGCGCATCAAGATCATTGGGATCATCGGATGTCTTCGTGATCGGTCTGTCATTAACGATGGCTTCAACTTCACATAAGACAGTTTGAAGACCTTCATCATCCACATTTTGCTGCTTTAACACGGACATGAGGACTTTCCATATAGTACGAATTTGCCTTTCCCACACACCTCCGTGGTGGGATGCTGCAGGTGGATTAAAGATCCATTGGATGCCCTTTTGGCTCATTGCATCCTGTATTTTATTTTGATTTAAGGATCTTATTGCTTCTCGCAATTCCTTATCCGCACTGATAAAGTTGGTTCCTTGGTCTGAACGCATAATAGCAACTTGTCCTCTCCTACAAATGAAGCGACGTAAGGCATTTATGCAGGAATCAGTGTCTAAAGAGTGAGCTACTTCGATATGAATTGCCCTGACTGCAAGACAAGTAAACACAACGCCATATCTTTTTACTAGACTGCGGCCTCTTTTGACTTCCAGGGGTCCAGAAAAATCAACGCCCACATTAGTAAAAGGAGGCTTGTCTGCTATAACACGATCCGCAGGCAAATCTGCCATCTTCTGCATTACAGGTTTGGCATACAAACGTCTCCACTTCGAGCACTGTGCTATGACCTTTCTAATTGCAGAGTTTGATTTTTGGAATCCAGTATTTTTGTCTCAGTCTTGCGAGCATATGGTTCCTACCACTGTGTCCAAGTTCTTCATGTATATGTTGAAGAACCAAAGTGGCAATGCGTAGGTCTTTAGATAAAATAACTGGACGTTTGGTCTCCTCCGGCATAGCAGATTTATTCAATCTACCTCCTACCCTCAATACTCCATCTTGAAGCACTGGATCGAGTTTGTAGATAGAACTACTCTTTTTAACTGGACCTTTATTCTTTTGCAAAGTTGCAATCTCGTCTGCATACTTTTCCCTTTGCGTGAAACGAATGAGTTCGGACTCAGCCCTCTCTAACTCGTCCAGCGTAAGAGCATTACTCCACCACACTTCTTTGTGTTTTTGCATCTTTTGGTTAAGAAGAGTGTTGCATTTACCAGCGTTACTTTCACTCTGAGGTACTGCATCTTTTAATTCCTTTCTTTTCTTTTGTTTGGATAGCAACACTTCTTTGAACCGTAAAAACCAGGCTACTGCTCTTTTCAGCTGATGCCAATTAGAGTAGTAGTTGATAAGCAGGTTCACAGTATCAACACTCTTATCCACAACTGCAACATTAACTGAAGCAGATTTCTTAACCTCAACATCATCATTAGCAACCTTACCAGTATCATCTGGTCTTTTTGGCCATTCATTTTCATCCTTCAACAAGTAACTTGGTCCTTGTATCCAACTCTCACATCTGATGAATACCTCTGCTCTCATGCCCCTGGAAGCATTATCAGCTGGATTCAATGTGGTGTTTACATACCTCCACTGATTTGCAGTGGTGGATTCTTGAATGACTGCTAGACGGTTAGCTACAAAGGTCTTAAACCGAGTATTCTGGTTCTCAATGTACTTCAACACAGTCATGCTATATGTCCAAAAGACTGATTTTTCGAGATTCAAGCGTAACTCTTGTCGCATCATTTTGTCAATTTTGACTGCAACAACAGCAGCAGTCAATTCCAATCCTGGTACTGTAATCTGCTTTAACGGTGACACCCTTGATTTGGCCATTAGAAAGGAACAGTGGTTGTCACCCTTGTCATTCTTCATCAAGATATAAGTCACAGTGCCGTATCCAGTTTCACTAGCGTCAGCAAAGTGATGCAGCTGAGCCAGTTTCGTAGATCCACAATTTGCTGGTTTGATACATCTGGGCACTGTAAACCTTGAAAGTTGTTGCAGGTCTGAGAGCCAGTCACACCATTTTTGTTCTTGATCCTCTTGTATTTCTTCATCCCAACCCTTTTTATCTTTACATAGATTCCTCAGTAGTTGTTTAGCTGGCAAGATGACAGGTGCCAGAAATCCAAGACGGTCGTATATTGAGCTGACCACAGATAAAATTCCTTGTCTGGTTGATTGTTTCGCTTGAATCTGCACTTTAAATGTGAACATGTCAGTTTCAGTTGACCACTGTACTCCTAGAGCTCTTTCCATAGGTAAAATACTGTGACTCAAATCTAGGTCTTTGACTTCTTTAGCTCTGCCTTCTACGGGAATGGAAGACAAAACTGCTCTGCTGTTACTAATCCACTTTGTCAAGTGGAAGCCTCCACCAGGACATAGGTTTCTGAGCTGTTCTGCCAAGACAATAGCATGGGTTTCGGTTGACACGGAGTTCAGGTAATCATCAACATAAAAGTTCTGCAACACTGTGTCCACTAATTTCTGCGGTACCTTATGGCTGGCATCTTCTGCCGTTCTCCTAAGTGCATAGGATGCACAGCTTGGGGAAGAGGTGGCCCCAAAAAGATGCACAACCATTCTGTATTCCAAAAGAGGTTGTGCCAAGTCACCCTCTGGCCACCATAAGAAACGTAGCAGATCAGTGTCTTTGTCCGGAACTTTTACGCGATAAAACACAGACTCTATATCTGCCATAAGAGCCACTGGTTCTTGTCTGAACCTAATCAAAACTCCTACCAGAGAGTTAGTGAGATCAGGTCCCTGCAGCAGCTGCTTGTTCAGTGAGGTTCCCTGATAAGTTGCGTTGCAATCAAAGACTATGCGTATCTTATGTTTTTTAGGATGGTATATCCCATGATGGGGAATATACCACACTCTGCCATCATCTCGGTTTAGTTGCTCCTTTGGAACTTGGACTCCATAACCTTTCGTTATGACATCCTTCATGAAGATTTTGTAATCCTTGTGCAAGTCTGGGTTCATACTCAGCCTCCTTTTCAAACTGTTAGCATGCTGTTCTGCAACACTGTGGTTATTTGGCATTTTCGCTGTTTCCGTTTTCATTGGCAAGCCAATGCAGTAGCATCCGTCTACTAACTGGGTTGACTTTTCAACGAACCTCATGAACTGGTGGTCATCCTGTGACATCTCAGGTTTGTCTTCACTACAGCGTTCTGCAAAATCCGTATTGTACTGCTGCACTAACAGGTGTTCAATACTCTCAACAGAAATTCTGTTGACAGCGATGGCCGGCTGCACCTCTTTTCCAATCCAACAGCTACCAGTTTCCTGGCTGAGTCCATTTACTACCCAACCCAGGGCAGTTTTTAATGCATAGGGACCATTTCCTTCGCTATTAATCACCTGCCAAGGCTCCAGTGCTTTAGGAATGTTGGTTCCCATCAACAAGCCAATTTCTGCATCAATAGTGGGAAGGTGCACTTTACTGAGGTAAGGCCATTTTTCTATGTGTCGTTGTGAGGGAATGTTTTCATTTCTTACTGGAATTCTCTTCTGTGTGTAAACTTTTGGAAGATCTACATACTCTTTTTCTTCCAGTCCGCATACCTCCAGATCAGACACAATGTAACTATCCACTGGCCTTTCCTGTCCCATTGTTCGAAGCAGTATTTTTGCTTTCTCTCCTCTAACATTCAACTGTTTAATCAGTGTCTCAGTACAAAACATAGCTGAGCTACCTGGATCCATAAAGGCATACGTCTCCAAAGTTTTCTCACTCTTTTTGGATTTGACTTTTACTTTTACTTATAGGCTCACGTTCTCCGGCCCCAGTACAACCGCATGATTCCTTTTCCAGTGAGACCAGAGCAGAGGATACACTTTTTTCCTCTGTGTTGTCTTCTTTCTTTTGCGTGTGTACTGGCTCACTTTTCTTATCAATATGGAGTATACTTGGGTGTCTCTTCGAGCACTGTTGGCATATCATTCTTTTTTTACAGTCTTTTACTAAGATGACCCAGTGTCAGACAGCCAAAGCATAAGCCCTTTGACTTTAAAAAGTCAACCTTTTCTTTGGATGGGCACTCTACAAATTTACCACAGGACTCAAGTGTGTGGTTCTTCTGACAAAACAAACATGGCTTCTCAAATGCGCTGGCAGTTACAACTGAGGGTTTTTTTGCAGGAGAATCTGGTGCCTCCTTTCCAAGAGGATTAATGGCTGTGACAAAGCTGCTACCCTTTTGTGAAATTCTCTTTGGAACTCTGATATTGACAGATGTGGCCTTTCATTTTCCTTCACTCCCAACAGAAAAGCTTTGAATTTCTCCATACAATGGATCTGTGACTACTTTAGCTTCTCTGTCTATAAAGTCCACAAGGTCTGCAAATCTTGCTCTCCTTCCACGTTTTTCTTGAATTTCAAAGGCTTTACCTCTCCATTTCTCTTTCAGCTTGAATGGAAGCTTTGAGATGACAATTCTGACATTTGTGGGATTGTCCATTTCGTCCATATATTCAAGATCTTCCATTACATTTCGACATCCAATAAGA
This sequence comes from Cirrhinus mrigala, assembly GCA_036247105.1. Classification (NCBI taxonomy): domain Eukaryota; kingdom Metazoa; phylum Chordata; class Actinopteri; order Cypriniformes; family Cyprinidae; genus Cirrhinus; species Cirrhinus mrigala. The sequence goes on along the minus strand of JAMKFB010000270.1, from coordinate 13,303 downwards.
AAAAGTGCATAAGTTTTCAGTGCCTTTCCATCCTCTTGTTTTATCTGAGCCCAATTCAGCATTTTGTCTATATAGGCACTAGCTATTTTCAGTTCGTCGCCGAACTCCTTGTGTAAAAGATCCCAAGCTTTCTTGTAGCCTTTGTTAGGTTCCATATGAACACAGCTACGGACAAGGTCTTTGGCTTCTCCACCAGTGTATTGTTCCAAATAGTACAATTTGTCTCTAGCATTCTCTGTTTTGTTGTCGATAGCATGTTCAAAAGCCCTGACAAAGGTTCGGTATTCCATCAAGTTTCCTGAGAATATCGGAATGTCTCTTGGTGGCAAATGTGACACATTTTGTTGTCTAACAAACATTTCGATGATCTCATTCTGGCGTTGCATCACTCTATATAAATTACCTTCAAGTTCCCCAGAACTTCCATCTTTGACAAGTGCTTTTATAGATCTTGTACTGTGGGTTCTCTGGGAAGGCGGTGGTGTCCTGTCTCCCTTACTATGCTGTTCCACAAGGGAAGGGTCCTTCTGTTCTTTCTTACGACGTATATCTGCATTTCCTGATTGACATTCATTCTTATTTTCAAGCAGGAGGTCGTAATCTTTAAATACTTTGAGCTTAGCAAAAGAAGCGGCAATTTCTGTATCAATCTCCAACTGCTCTTGTTCTGCCTTCAGCTTTGCCACCTCTTGCTCAATGGATTGCTTCCTTTTCAAAGCTGCAGCACGGGCTAATAATGCTGCATGTTCTGCTTCTTGTTTAAGGTGAGCTGCAGAACTGGAACTGCGACTGGATGCATTTGACATTCGTCCAGCAACAGACCCATACTTATTTTTCTGCCTTTGCAATGAAACAACAGAAACACTGTCTTCAGGTCCAATGTTAAAAGCCTCTATCTTATCTTTGGTTGTAAGAATCCAAGTTTGCGTCAGTTTTACAAACTCCTCAATATATTCAGCTTTATGCTGAAACCAGATATCATGATCGGCCTTTCTTTCTTCCTCAGACAGAAGCACTCCTAATTCAGCATTGAGGCAGTTGAATTCTTTATTTAACTCTGAAAAGTTTTTCTGAAGCTTTTCCTCGACATTATTCAGATTCCTCTCATCATCTTTAAGACTATCAATTTCGTTCATTAATTTGGTAATTTGGCCCATTTTTAATTTTCTGTCCTTTATGAGATTGTGCAACTTTAGTTCTAATGCCTTTTCAGTTAACTGAAGTGTCCTTTTCGGTCTGACATCGGAAGCTTCTTCCATTTGCAATGCAGTCTCTGCCACCTTGTGGCGAGAATCGGTACTACAATGTTCTGAGTCTTCATCCATTTTGCAGAATCAGCGCACAAATAACTGAATGAAACCGTCATCAAGCCTCTTTAAATATTTCCAGCAAACTCTTCAAACAGTACCTGTTTATGTAGAATGTCCCTCAAACAGGACATCCTAAATTACTGCATCATGCGCCATAACTTTTAAATGTCTCGTGCGCTCCATGCTGTTGTTTCATAACTGGCGTGCCTCCACTTCTATGCGCTCTCTTAATCCTTTTTAAGTTAACAGCAATCAATTGGACCTTGTTAGAAAAAACAACAGTCCCAAAGAGTTATAATCCATTCAGTGATTGTCCTTCAGAAGCAAAGTTTTTGACGATGTAATGGCACTCCATTAAGTTTGCTTATGTATCATCTGTTTTTAAGCAACCAGTCTGACGCGATGAACTCATCCAAGTCTTATATTTCTTTTAAATTCCTGTTTGTTCCTACTTTGAAGTATAAATAATCTTTCACCTTTATACAACAACAAAATATGGAACGACGGTCAAAAACTGTATCGCTCCGTCTCTTGCTTGCTACACCGCTAGCTCGGATATGATGTCATAATCCGTCATCAGTTAGCGAAGACATAATAAACCATATAAAATAACAGTATAAACATTCTTAATGATTATGAAAAAATACAAATGCAGTAAATAATAACTGTAGCAATACTACAGTTACAAAAATTTGCATAATGTCCATTATGGCTCTAACATATGGCTCTAACACAAAAATGGTTTAAAGTAAACTATTTCTATCCTTTGCTGTAGTGTGTCAGTAAAAAATATCGGTTAGCATTTCCAAACATTCTGTTAATTGTAATAATTGTAATAATCTAGTGAGATTTTTGTTTGCACAAGGAGTCTGACAACAGCCAGTGCTCTACACTGAGATCTGATCTCATCATCATCCAGTCTGTCTCTGGAATGACATGAAGAAACAAAAAAACTGAGACAGACTAAATCCAGAAGAACTGTGGCAATGTCTCCAAGATGTTTCAAGTAACCTACCTGCAAAGCTACCTGAAAAACTATGCACAAGTGCACATAGGGCAAAAGCTGCTTTAAACGCAAAGGATGGTCACATCAAATGCTTATTTATTTTAGTTAATAGAAGTTCATTGATAAAGAAAATCTATTTATGACATTGTTTTTGACAGCATCCTCATTTTATGTGCCTAACTGCCTAAAAATTAACAGTACTGTAGCTTTGTAGGTATAGGACTCTTAAAGCATCTTGGAGATGTTGCCACAGTTCTTCTGGATTTAGTCTGTCTCAGTTTTTCTGTTTCTTAAGACAGACTGGATTGAATGATGGAGAGATCACATCTCTGTTTGCACAAGGAGTCTGACAACAGCCTGTGCTCCATACAAAAATCTCACTGGATTATTACAATTAATGGCAAAATGAATGTTTAGAAATGTAAACTGATATTTCCTACTGACACACTACAGCAAAAGACAGACTTTAACTGACTTTAAACCATTTTTTAGCTGATGAAGATACTAGTGGCCTAAGACTTTTGCACAGTACTATATATATATATTATGTGTGTGTGTGTGTGTGTGTGTGTGTGTGTGTGTGTAATTATGTATATAGGTGTTTTTACCTTTTATTGTTTATCTTTCAGTGTTTTCTATTGTTCTGTTCAACTTTACCATGTTTTATTCTTAGAAAAGGAGGATCAGCGGCCTCCTCGGAGTTATCTCACATGTTCCACTTCACCATCTCATTACCTGAGACAGTGTTCAAGTATGTTTATGATATGTTTGCAGCACTGCTAGTCACCATAGTTTGTGCAGTAAATTGTTTATTCCACACTCAAAATGAATCACAGTTGTAAAGAACTCAAGCTCCAGTATTAGTACTTGTTTTGTTGTGAGTGTTGTGGTGAAGCTGCTCAGTGCTGGTTGATGTGTGTGTTTTAGATCATGTTCCTCTCAGACTGAGTGGAGGGGAGGGCCGGTGCTCTGGGAGGCTGGAGGTGTATCATAACACTGTGTGGGGCTCAGTCTGTGATGATCAGTGGGACATCAGCGATGCTCAGTTGGTCTGCAGGCAGCTGGGTTGTGCACTGAGGGCTGATGGGAATTCAGTCTTTGGTGCTGGTGAAGGTGTTGTGTGGCTGAACAAAGTCGAGTGCAGAGGAAATGAGATTCACCTGTGGGACTGTCCTCTCTCCCTGAATAACCACACTGACTGCTCCCACAAAGAACATGCTGGACTCACCTGTGCAGGTCACAGCAGACACTGAGGAATGATGTTCATTTGATTAATTTAGAGCTAAAAATATTTTTGTATTCATGACAGATTTGTCAGTGTCCACTACTCCTGACACAACATCAGCTTCTCCTCCAGTGCTCTCAACATCAGTCACTCTTTCACAAACTCCTACAGCAATATTTCCCTTCGTCCCCACAGTGCTTGTGATTGTACTGGTAGTTGTGCTCTTACTGCTCTTAGTGCCACTGCTTATACTGATTCAGCAGAACAGAGTGATGAGGAGAGGTAGGAGAGATCCAGAGACTGTCTTATTGTGTCTTATTCATTGTGTGATCAGTCATTTTGCTTTGATGTTGAAGAGAGAGTGAATGAAATCACACCGGAATACCATGATGATGTCATCACTGATGGACTGACACCAGATCATGAGACAGGTGCAGTTCTGTAGTAGTTTTTTTTTATTTTATTTTTAATTACAAAGAAGGGTTTGCACTGATACAAACTGTTAGTAAATCTGGCCCTTTATCTTTTATTCTATAATCTATATATTATATTAAGAAAATATACGTTCAGGTTTGTTTTGTGTGGTGATATTTGATTCATATTCAATTTGTAGAAGACATACCTGAGATCTATGATGATGTCATCATCCCTGAACACAACTCTAATATAAAAGGTGTTATTATTTTCACAGAACCAGATTTTGTTTCTATGAAATACTGTGCATATTTCTACCATTAATGAATCATCATGGCTTTATCAGGTTTAATCTATGAGTCTCAGACAGTCATGAAGAGAAACAGATCAATGACAAGCTGTCTTATGCATTAAAATTTGAGGTTTTGTTTCACACATGTACCAGAGGCAGATCAGGAGGAGTATGATGATGTGAAGAACAGCAGTGAAGATGAGAGAAACTTGTTGGGTATGTTTTTGTCTCCTTTATTTAATTAATTAAATAATAAATTGCTCAAATAAATGCAGCAGTTTAAATAATAAAGGCAACGTTTAAGATGATCTATTTGCTTTTGTTTTTTTCGTAACAGATTATGATGATGTGGGGGAGGAGTCACACAATGAGGGTGGGGCTGTATGTAGTGGCCACACCCACTGCTTCAGGTCATGAAATTACAATGTAACAACTTAGGGCTAAGTTTAAATGATCTCACATAGCCACTTCAGATTTTAAATGTGTTTTAATGAGTTCAGTAGCCTGAATTTTGTTAAAAGAAAAAAAAAAAGTTGCTTTGCATTAGTACCATTTCTTTGCTTCTCTTTTGTCGTTAACACGCATTTTAACATGCATGATAAATCCATAAAATCATGCTAATCATTTTTTCTCATAAAAAAATGTATTCTGTGCCTTATCACCCACTTGAAGTTGAAGGAATTTCCTTGTTCTGTCTTATCTAATTAAAACAAAGAAATAACCAGATGCTTATTTAATGTTTTGCCCCCTAATCCTTATTAATTTATGGTTATGTAAAAATTAAAATAACCACCCTGAAACAGAATGCTTGCCTAAGTATTGAGTAGCTTTATTGTGTGGGAATTATTAATCTACCCTGTTAATATGGTACAAGTATGACGCACGTGCTGAAAAGTGAAGCCAAATAAAAATAAAAATAAAAAAAATCTAATTATAGTTCAGAGACAAGGTGTTTTATGTCATTTTTATGCAGTTCTTATCACACTGATGTATGTTTAAGTGCTCTTTTTGTTATTTGTGTTTTTTTTTTTGTTTTTTTTTGGGGGGGGGGGGGGGTAGTTAGTTAGTTATTTGATGCTATAAAATGGATTGTGATTTGGCATCATTGCGTGCTTGTGACATTTTTGCTGTGTTTTTCTACAGTGGAGAGGAATGTAGATGTAATGAGCAGGACTCGTAGGAAGCGTGTAAGATCCAATTGCGAGCTTTTATTAACAGATCGTAGTCAAGACAGGCAGGGTCGATAACCAAACAAACAGTAATATCCAGGGCAAGGCGAGAGCGTAAATCCAATAAACAGGCAGAGTCCAAAACCAGAGAGAGCAGTCCGAAAAGTAACAAATAAACAAGGAAATGAAACCAGACAGAACTATGGCAATGAACGAGGCAAAACTGTGGCAAAAACAAAGACAAAACTATGATAAGAAACCAAACCGTGATAATCAAAAAAACAGGGCAATGAAAACAGGAAAACGCTTGGTAGAGTCCGCTATGGCAAAACAATACTTCACAGCTTCCTGTTTGAAAATGGCCTCCTTTTATTGCCACCAAACAGGAAGTTACCAGTGAAGCAGCAGAGGGAGCAACAACAGTCAGTCAGTGGGTGAGGGCTCCCTTTGCTGGCGTGGCGTTACAGAATCCCCCCCCCCCCAGGAGCGACTCCTGGCACTCAAAACAACAACAGTCCAGGAGGGTGGGGGAACAGAGGCAAAACAGGGGGTGGGACGGGGGGCCAGGTCCATACAGAGGAGGTGGGCCTGGATCGTGGAGCAGGGACAGACAGTGAAGCGCTGGAGGACCTGGGCCATGGGACAGTGGCAGACAGTGAAGCATTGGAGGACCTGGACCGTGGAGCTGTGGCAGACAGTGGAACCTTGGAGGACCAGGGCCGTGGAGCAGTGGCAGGCAATGGAACCTTGGAGCAGAAGTCCACCATGCTTGATTCGGAGGAGCCTGGAGCCATGGTGGAGCAGGGAGAGCCGGCCGCCATGGCAGGGCAGGCAGAGCAGGAAGCCATGGCGGGGCAGGCAGAGCAGAACAGGAAGCCATGGCGAAGCAGGCAGAACAGACAGGAGCAGAGATATCCACAGTGGAGCTAGTGAGATCCATAGCAGAGCAGTGTGTTCATGCATGATTTCCTTGGCCGTGGCATGACGGGCTGAGAGTTCATCATGGGACGCCGCTCCCATGGGAGGATCTACAGCTTGCGCTGACACCTCTGGGGGCATGAGAGTCCGTGGGCAAACGCCGCCCCTTTAGGAGGTTCTGCAGCCGGAGCTGCCACTTCTGGGGGCATTGGCGCAGACTCGTTGACAGGCGAGGCATCTGGAGCAGACTCGTGGACAGGCGAGGCCTCTGGAGCAGACTTGTGAACAGACGAGGCCTCTGGAGCACAGTGTGCAGCCCACACACTGAAAATGGCAACAGCCATTACAGGCAGCACAGTAGACAGTGGGATGTCTGTTGACCTTGAGGGTGTGGATGTTATGGACTTGTGGCTTGGGAGCGGGGGCACTGCGTGGTTTGGGAGCGTGGGCTCTGTGAGGTCAGCTGATACGTGAGGTGGTTTGAGAAGGTCAAAGGGGACCTGGTGAGGTTTTGGTAGGACAACAGTTTCTTGCCTTGACTCAGGGAGGCCTGCCGTGGCCGGACTTGACTCAGGGAGGCCTGCCGTGGCCGGACTTGACTCAGGGAGGCCTGCTGTGGTTTGACCTGGTTCATGAAGATCAACTGTGGCTTGGCCTGGCTCAGGAACAACAGCAGCATCTTGACTTGGCTCATGAAGAACAACCGTGGCTTGGCTTGGCTCATGGACGACAGCAGCAACTTGACTTGGTTCATGGAGATCAACTGTGGTGTGGCTTGGTTCAGGGAAGACAGCAGCAATTTGACTTGACTCGTGAAGATCTGCTGTAACTTGGCTTGGTTCATGGAAATTAGCTGTGGTTGGACATAACATAGACAACCCAGCTGTAACATGGCTTGACTCAGGAACAACATGGCTTGACTCAGGAACAACATGGCTTGACTCAGGAACAACAGCTGTAACGTGACTTGATTCAGGAACAACAGCTGTAACGTGACTTGACTCGTGGGGCACAGCTGTGACTTGGCTTGACTCGTGGGGCACAGCTGTGACTTGGCTTGACTCGTGGAGAACAACAGCTGTGGCTTGGCTTGACTTGTGGAGAACAACAGCTGTATCTTGGCTTGACTCATGGAGAACAACAGCTGTATCTTGGCTTGGCTTGTGGAAAACAGCTGTGACTTGGCTTGATTCATGGGGAACAGCTGTGTCCTTGCTTGACTCATGGAGAACAGCAGCTTTGGCTTGACTTAACTCTGAAGCTTGACCGGACTCTGAAGCTTGTCCGGGCTCTGAAGCTTGACTTGACCCTGGAACAACAGCTGCAACTTGACTCAAATCAGGGGTAGCTGCCGTGACGTGAGGGAGAGCCATTTTAGCTGCCCATACCGCCATTAGGGGTGAGTCCAGCACGTGGGCCATCATGAGGCGTGGCTTGGAGACAGCGACCATCTTGTGGAATGGCTCTGGGATGGCGGCCATCTTGTGAACTGGCTTCGGGGTGGCGGCCATTTTGTGGACTGGCTCAGGGATGGCGGCCATCTTGTGGACTGGCTCTGGGATGGCGGCCATCTTGTGGACTGGCTTGGAGATAGCAGCCATCTTGTGAGCTGGTTGTAGGAGGGTAGTCATGACAGGTGCAGACTCTGGACGGGCAGCCGGCGTGGCGTGAGCAGGCCCTTTAGCGGCAGGCGTGGCGTGAGCAGGCCCCGGAGCGGCAGCCGTGGCGTTAGCAGACCTAGGCTTGGTGGATGTGGCTTGAACAGGCTTTGACTTAGCAGGCTTGGTTTGAGGGGGCTCTGGTTTGCTTGATATGACGTGAGTAGGTTGTGATAAGGTGTTTATGGTGGGATTGCAGGGTCCCTCTTCCGCGATCCCAACGGTAAGAGGGGAGCCGCTCAAACGGAGTGCAAAATCAATGTAAGTCTCTAGTGTCCAGTGGATCTTACCTCCAGGTAACCCTGAGTGAACAGGTTCATTTAGTCCATGGCGGAAAAGATCCTTCAGAGCCACATCATTAAAGTTAACAAGGTGACAAAGTTCACAAAAATCTCCCACATACTCCTCTATGGTTCGGTTACCTTGTCGGAGTTGAACGAGGCGTGTTGCTGGGTCCATGGTGATCTGTATTGAAAGCTGCTGGATCTTTGGGAGGTGAAGTATTCTGTAATGAGCAGGACTCATGGGAAGCATGTAATTATTAACAGATCGTAGTCAAGACAGGCAGGGTCGATAACCAAACAAACAGTAATATCCAGGGCAAGGCGAGAGCGTAAATCCAATAAACAGGCAGAGTCCAAAACCAGAGAGAGCAGTCCAAAAAGTAACAAATAAACAAGGAAATGAAACCAGACAGAACTATGGCAATGAACGAGGCAAAACTGTGGCAAAGACAAAACTATGATAAGAAACCAAACCGTGATAATCCAAAAAAAAAAAAGAAAACAGGAAAACGCTTGGTAGAGTCCGCTATGGCAAAACAATACTTCACAGCTTCCTGTTTGAAAATGGCCTCCTTTTATTGCCACCAAACAGGAAGTTACCAGTGAAGCAGCAGAGGGAGCAGCAACAGTCAGTCAGTGGGTGAGGGCTTCCTCTGCTGGCGTGGCGTTACAGTAGACATGTTGTCCATCTTTTCTTGAAAAAAATAAAAATAAATAAAAAGTCATCCTCACCACCAAAGTTGCTTTCAGTAATATTCTGGACAAGAACCATCAGCTAACTTGTAGATGGGAAGAAACTGTTTGACTGACATGAAAAATGGCCACATGAGTTTAGGTTTTTATGTAATTTTACTACAGAGATTATTTGAAATGATGCTGTTTCATACTCCATGCATTTCCTCATTTGTCTTTATTCAGGATGCTATCAAAACCAAATTTCCTTCCATACTAAAATCAATGGAAGTTAATTTATTATTTAATTGTTCTCTGAATATGCAATGCAAGGTGCTTTAGCAGAAATATAGCACAACTGCTCTCTCTGCTGGTAGCAAGGTGATAATTTTTTATCGTCAAATGTTCATCATAAATGCTAATTTGCATTAGTGTTTATTTTACAGAGGTGAGTTTATTATGTGTTCATCATATAAACATTAATGTTTTGGATGCAGTTAGTTATCAGTACTTTTATCTTGTCTCTGCAGGTGTTGGGCTTTGATGCTGTAAATAAACTGGAGAGTTTCCTGTCTCCTGTAAGTCTTATAAATATCTGTGTGTGTGCGCATCAGTGAGGCGTCTCGATGTGTGGGGAGGAGGAGTTCATCAGTACTGACAATTTTGATGTATATGGAGAAAATAAAAAAGCGTCCTCTGATTTGTCAGTGAAGTTGTTTGATGATTTCCTCTGTTGTGTCTAATAAGGTAATAGCGAGTGTGATTGGAGGGTGTTGGACCTCCTTCTCTCTCATTAAGAGGATGCCTGTACTTCTGTATCATCAGTGTAGAGAAGCTTGTACTGGGTGTTGAGTTAATCATGCTGAGGATGATGGGAAGATGCCTGACACTCAGTTTACTGTCTTCACTTACAATAATCATCACAGCTGGTAAGTTCACATGAAAAGATGGAATTATTTTTAGAAATGAATAGGGGGCAATGTGTTGTTTTCTATGACATATTACATTATTACAATATTTAAAAATGTTATTTTTTATTGCTCAACAGGTGATTTTTCTCTTTTTCATGTTGTCTCATCCATTTTATAAACATCTATAAGTTTTCAAAATAATGATAATATTTGTTATTTATGGAAAACAGGTCATTTATTATTATAACCTTCTGTTAAGACAAAAAAAAAAAAAAAAGTATTTCACTTACCTTGATTACACATTTGGAGACACTTGAGTATCAGCAGCGATAAAGTTCTGATAGGATAAACATTGATTTGGAAGTATTACAGTCAAACATAGCTTGAGCAAGTCTTGTGAACATTTACCACAGAAAAAATGAATTGCTCATTCACAATGCAGCAGAATAAAAGTTATATTATGTTATGTCAAGATCACAAGAAATTGAAATTGTGATCATGATAAAGCGAGACAGAAAAAACCAAGCTGCCTTTTACTATTTGTCACCTTATACACTATCTTTATTTATTTTCCTTTTTTAATTGGCTAAAAGGCTCAGCTGCTCAAAATAGCTCAAACTAAATTGTTTCTCCGTCAATCAATCAATCTGGTTTATAGTGAGACAACAACATGATTTAGTATAAAAAAAAAATGCCCTAATGTATAGCCTTATTTTATTTATTTATTTATTTATTTATGAGTAGGGTTGAGTCAGCATGATTGTTTATATAAATTAGCACACTAAGAAATTGTTGATTGCGCTCAACTGTTGTGAAATCTAAATACTCTTTTAAATATTTAGATGTATGTGCCCCATTTAACCTGTTGTCCATCTTTGAAATGCTTGCTCTCTCATTGTTATTGATTAATATTCAGACTATGAGAATGTGATGTTGGTTGGTGGTCACAGTCGCTGTGCTGGTAGAGTGGAGATTCTTCATAGAGGTCAGTGGGGAACAGTGTGTGGCGATGGCTGGGATTTGGCTGATGCTACAGTGGTGTGTAGAGAACTGGACTGTGGAGAACCTGTAGATGCTCTGGGTGATGCTCATTTTGGACAAGGATCAGGACCAATCTGGTTGACTGCTACATGTGCTGGATCAGAGTCTACACTGAAGAACTGTGGGTCAGCTGGATGGGGTAAAAGCGTATGTGATCATTCTAAAGATGCTGGAGTCATCTGCTCAGGTGTAATATTTTACAAAATCTTATTCATATGTAAATATTTTGTGCTTCTATGTTCAGCTTCAATAATAAATATATTTCATATGTGTGTTTTTCTTTGGTGTTTTTTTTTACATTATTTATTAAAACAATGGTTTTGTTGATTGTGTTTTTCTTACTTAGAAGTCCGGTTGGTTGGAGGTTCTCGCTGCTCTGGGAGGTTAGAGATACTTCATGATCAGACATGGATGTCAGTGTGTGACGCTGCCTTTGACCAGCAGGATGCAGAGGTTGTGTGTAGAGAGTTGGACTGTGGGGCTCCTGTACAGGTGCTGGGAGCAGCTGCTTTTGGCAAAGGAGACGCTCAGATGTGGACACAAGAGATTCAGTGCAGAGGAAATGAATCTCAGATTCACCTCTGTCCAACATCACCATCTGTCAAAGGAAACTGTTCTTGGGAACAGAACATTGGTTTGTTGTGTGCTGGTAAGAGTTCACATTACAGTGGTTTTTCAGTTTGGTGTCCATCCTGAATTAGGTTTATAGAGCACATTTTAAATGAACACTCACTTTGCTGTCTTTTATACATTCACAGGCATAATAAATGTGAGGTTGGTTGGTGGTCACAGTCGCTGTGCTGGTAGAGTGGAGGTTCATCATAGAGGTCAGTGGGGAACAGTGTGTGATCTTGGTTGGGATTTGGCTGATGCTGCAGTGGTGTGTAGAGAACTGGACTGTGGAGAACCTGTAGATGCTCTGACTGATTTTGGACAAGGATCAGGACCAGTTTGGATAAAAAATGCATTGTGTTTTGGATCTGAGTCCACACTTAAGAAATGTGGATCCATACCATCTCTTTATCATGCCGATTGTCTTGATAAAAATGCTCAAGTAATTTGTTCAGGTAAACTAAAAATTCTATATTATAGTACAAAACAAAATTTATATACAAAATATATTTTTCTGTGACCATTTTCCACATTCTCTTTGACCACACACATTGCTGTAATAATCAGGGGCCTTGTTAAAAGATCCTACATTCTGATGTAATGAATGTACAGGTACAGCAAAGAACAGTACACGTCTGGGTGGACTTCCCCACATTTTGCTGACAAAGTTAGTTTTTTCGGTTGTTTAGGAATAGTAGTGTCTATCGTGTTTCCTCCTTATTACCACACAATGAATGGGTGGACCATTTTTCATAAAGAATTAGTTCACCCAGAAAATTAACCTCTGGCTCCTGTTGATATATTGAGGTGTTATGAAGCAACATGGTCAGTCTGTGCAACTAACTCAACAAAGTTACAACAATATCATGTGTAATCTATATCCTCAGGTAATCGGTCCGAAGTAAAGTCCGGTTCATGAATGAATCTTTCTTTTTAACTGGTTCTTCTTGGAGAACTTGGTCAAGTTCACTAAATTGGACTGAACTGTTTAAAACAGTTCAGGGCTTGAGCAGCACAGATCTACAAGCTACTCAATCAAAACTCACTTTTGTACCAGTGCATATTATCCTGTGATGCTGTTTTATGCAACTTGGTCAGTGCTCTAGTTCCTCTGACACTCACTGAACTGGGGAAACAGTACTGACTTGGACAGATGATCGATAAGCACTTGAATGAGGGGATGAAATTAAAGTTTTTATGGTTTCTCTGTTTATGTAAAAAAGGTAAGCTGATGAAAACAAGTTTAATCACTTTATATGCTTTGACATGCAAAACATCCACGTTTCACATCATTATTGGGTGCTTTAACAATATAATTGCATATAGGCTACTGTATGTTACGTCACTGCATGATTACGTAAACAAATTAGTGAACTGAACCAGTTAATTGAAACAAACTGTCTTGAAAAAAACGTGATGCCTGAGGCTATAGATTACAGGCAATAATGTAAATAAAGTACAGAGCAATAATTTCTCTTCATAAGACCTCAATTTATCATAAGGAGCCACTGGTATTAGTTCGGGATTCCTTGATATGCTTTTTTTATTCTCAAAGATGGGCAGCCACAGCCTTTTATAAATCATAAACCTTAAAATCATCTAACATCTAACTTCTTTACTGTTCTACTGAGGAAAAAAAAAAACAAAAAAACGCATGTACACCTTGGATGATCTGAGAGTGAGTGAATTATCCCTTTAAGAAAAAAAAAAAAAAAAAAGCAAGACATAACTAATTATGTGTTGATGAACGGCCACGTATTTCCTACGTCAGCATAGCAAATATCTTTTTTT
>JAMKFB010000269.1:79154-108481 GCA_036247105.1 Cirrhinus mrigala | reverse complement strand
AATAGAGCACTTTATGGAAGTGCACTAAGTGTACTGAAGTAAAGTGTATTTTACTGCACTTTTTAGACCTAGATACAGTAAAAGTTCAGTCAGACATTGATTTCAAATATGAACAAATGCATTTAGCAAATGCAAGAAAAAATATATATTTATACAAATTGTAATTAAGTTCTTATTAAATGCATTTATTCACTAATTTTATAATGTTAATTTAGTTATTTGTTTTCCATTAAATTTATTCTATTTTTTTTCATTACTTATTTTTTTATTAAATCTAAGTACAATAAATAATGAAGTGAATATATTAAATTAATAAATATATTTAATAAAAAAATAATTAATGAAAAACTAGAATAGAAAGAAATGAACAAATGCATTTAAGTAAAATATATTAATAAAAATAAAAAAAATATGTATTTTTTTATTAAATGCATTTATTCACTAATTTTATAACGTTACTTTAGTCATTTATTTTCTATTATATGTATTCTATTTTTTCATTACTTCATTTTTATTAAATGTATTTATTTACTTAATTTTATAATTTATTTGTTAACTGTATTAAGTAAATTATATTAATAACATTTAAAATAAATACCTTTAAAAATAACTGAGTAAAATAAATTCTAAATTGAAGAAAATACATTGTATGAAGTAAAATATATTAATAAAACAATTAAAATAAATCTATTAAAAAAACAAAGTAAAATAAATTATAAAAAAAGTATATACATTTAATAAAAAAAGAAACTTAATGAAATTAAGTATAATAAATAATGATGTGAATATTTTAAATGCATACACAGATTTAATAAAATTTAAGTAATGAAAAAAGAATAAAAGAAGTGAATAAATGCATTTAAGTAAAATATATAAATAAAAATTTTAATTGAGTTTTTATTAAATGCATTTATTCACTAATATTATAATGTTACTTTAGTTATTTATTTTCTATTACATTTATTCTATTTATTTTCTCATTATTTAATTTTTATTACATCTATTTATTCACTTGATTTATTCCAACCCATGGACAGTGTGTATCTTTTATAAATTAACCAAAAGTTTAAATACATTTAATTTAGCATCAATGAATGAATTACATAAAATATATTATGTAATAACATACAATATTTAAAACATCTGATATGTAGTCAGAGCCTCCTCAAAAACACTGAGATCAGAAAACTACTGACAGGACAAAAGCAAAGCAGAATAACTAACGAAATTTAATAAATTATTTCCCTGAAGGCACTTAATCATTATTATTATTATTTTGTATTATTATATTATTTTTTTTCATTCTTTCTAAATTTGCTACAAATATACTCGTGCTACTTACGACTGGTTTTGTTGTCAAGGGTCACATATTTTAGTGAATTTCTCTGAGACCTTACATGCCTCAGTTTTAATTCTGGATGCCTGGATTGAATCTGGTTTTACATGGCGTCATCTGTCCGTGTAGGTCCTCATGCTGCTAAAACACTGCTATTTCTGCAGTTTATGAGGAAAGTAAAATAAATGAAATAAATAAAAAGCTTATGGTAGTTTACTGCAAAAATGTAAACTGTAATTACTGACTGTGTGCAATTAATCCTTATGTAATGAAAAAAGAGTTCCTCTCTGTTCTATAATGTGTCAAAATATTGTAAAATAATTGCAAAAATGGAAATTTTGTACAAAAAATTTAAACTTTGACAAAGAGTCATTTTTATTATTATAATAATGATGTTTTAATAATGTCTCAGTACAAATTTAAATGAGTCATCGAGTGATCATTGCCATCTAGTGGCTGCAATGTTATTTTAAATAACTATTTTATTTCATGTTATTTTGTTTTATGGCAGGAATCTTGTCACCTTTATTTAAATTGCACTTATTACATTACAATGCAAGCATCAAACTTAACAATTTATTAGCCACCATACTCGACCACACGCCCTTTCCTTTCCTTTCCTTAAAAATATGAAATGTGAAAATGTATTTATTTATTTATTTATTCAGTAAGCCATTACATACCACTAAACCATGGGACACTGTCAATGCTATCTACATGAATGAATGTTAGAACTTCCAAAACAATATATATATATATATATATATATATATATATATATATATATATATATATATATATATATATATATATAATAACAAAAAAAATAAAAAAATAAAATAAAATAAATAAATACAATTACAAATAAAAAATAACAGAAGTTTCAACATGTAAGAGTATTAAGGATATGCTCAAACGCTGCTTCTCCCCTGTAAGGGGTCCCTGGCCCCAAGAAGTAACTAAACTTAATGTTACTCATTTACCTCATGATCTCTTTGAAAGAAATGCTTTATTGAAACCTCTGAATGAAAACAGTCTCATTTACCAGCCAGAACATGAACTGTTCAATAATGTTTGAATAACTTTATCATTTCAAAGTCCAGTTGAATTGACAAAACAAATAAATGAATAACATTGTTTTATTACAGCTTTTATCATAACGTAGCAAATTGTACTCAGAACTGTATCATCAACTAAATTAAATCAGACATTCAGTTCAGACTCTGTTTTCTTCTGTTCACAGGTTTATACACAACTACACTGACTGTGACACCAAACAGTCCTGTATTCACTGGAGAGACAGTCAATCTGATGTGTGGGATTGAGTATTACAGTTACTGGACATATCATTGGTTTAAGGGAGGCACGTACCTTCACGTGTCACAGATGACTGATCATTATACTGTAAATGGAAACACTCTCACTATCAGAAGAGCTACTAAGTCTGATACGGGTCAGTACATTTGTAGAGGACAATATGGAGGATCAGTCTCATCACAATCAAACTCTGTTTCTCTCATTGTAAAGGGTGAGTTGAATATCATCATCTTCCTAAACTCTCTCTACTACATGAGAATGAGATTCAACTGTGACACTGAATCTATAAACTCCTGAAGTTCCTCAGCAGAACATATAAAACACTGTTAAATTAAAGAGAACAAAAACACATTCACTGTAAGTCTGATGATTGTTTCAGATGATCTGATGTTGAATCACATTAAACCTGTAGAGAATCATCATCACTCCTCTTTAACATCAGTGTTACACAAAGGGTGTGAGAGTGTCATAATGTAGAAACTCAGTGATACTCGAGGATCATCACAGATCAGTGTGGATTGTAACGGTTTGGCAGAAGAAATCAATGAGAGAAAAGTCAGGCAGGTCAGTTAAGAAATGCCCAGAAAGTCTTTGATGGTCCTCGAGTGAATAAGTTTCTTACTGAAGCTGAATTAATGTGACTGCAGGATCCATGAGTGTCTGGTGTTCTGTAACGTGACTCTTTCAGTAAAACAGAATGTGGATCCAAGTGAAGTTCAAAGTTTATTTAAACAAGACAACAAAAGTAAATCCAGCAATGAACAAAATAAACCAAATACAGGAACTGAAACAAATTCACACGATACATTCATAGAAAACCAGACGATAAAGAAGAGACAAGATCATCTAGACAAGAACAGAGAGGCGTAGACAATGAGTAGTCATGGTAACAGAGGAGGGTTACTATGGAAACAAACAAGGTAGACAAGGCAACAAGGGAAACAGGAACTAAACACAGGAAGTGAACAAAGAAACAATGGTAACAGTAAAAACACTTCAGCATAAAAGTCCTTAAACAGAAGACAGGAAACACAAGACCATAATCATGACAGTATCATGGACAGTGTGTATCTTTTACAAATTAACCAAACGTTTAAATACATTTAATTTAGCATCAGAAATGGTGCATAAAACATAATGAACACAGAAGATCTCACATTTGAGCTTCCATGTTTATTAACTTATTATGAATAAATTACATAAAATATATTATTTAATAACATACAATATTTAAAACATCTGATATGTATGTAGTCAGAATGAAAGCATTTGTTTCTAATATAAAACTGTATTTTTATAAGCAGAATCATGAATATTTCTATATTTCTATTCTTTAGAATTGTCCTCTGAGGGAGAAAAAAACAAACCAAAGCCTATTTAAGTCCATTCTTGATGTAACACCAAATTTAGCCTTTTAATGATTTTTTGTTGTTGTTGTTTTTTTTGTTTGTTTTTTTGGTTAACTTTAATATAACTGGTTGACGTTGGACCAGTCATCAGACAGACGTTGCATTTTGGTTGAGAATAAAAATCGGGTGACGTCAGTATTTGACATCAATTTGACGTTGACTTAACGTTGGATTTTGGTTCCACAACCTAAGAACAACAAAACATCAACATCAGCTGATTTCAGTATTGATCATCAAATTAGTGTTGACATTAGATCAGGGATCGGCAACGTCGGTCCTGGAGTGTCGATGACCTGCAGAGTTTAGTTCCAACTCTAATCAAACACACCTGAACAAGCTAATCAAGGTGTTCAGGATCACTAGGGCTACAGGCAGGTGAGGGTTGTTTTCAGGGCTGGAGCTAAACTCTGCAGGATATCGACACTCCAGGACCGACGTTGCCTGCATTAGATGATGTTGAATTGACATTGAATTTTGGTCACCCGACGTCCCAACTGAAACTGAACCAAATATCAGAGTCTTATGACGTTGTGTTCCCGCTGGGCTGTTTATCATGTGCCTTAGATGTGATAATTAAAAATTAAACTTACCATTTTAATTCTATTTTTGTTTTGTTTAAAGTATCATGAGAGTCATATTGTGAGATCAGTATTGCATATCGAAGCAAATCATGACATGAGTGAATCATTACACAATATTATTAACTAATATTTACTGTAGTTACTGTGGTTACAAGACTTAATGTGGTTTGGACTTCTATAGTTGGTTTTGTTTAGTTTAGTATATTAAGTACAAAGTTAGTGTTAGTTTAAGTACATTACGGAAGTGCACTAAGTGTACTGAAGTGTATTTTATTGCACTTTTTTCACCTAGGTGCAGTAAATGGTCAGTCAGACATTGATTTCAAATATGAACAGATGCATTTAAAATATATTAACAGAAATTTAAATTAAGATTGTATTAAATGCATTTATTCACAAATTTTATAATGTTATTTTAGTTATTTATTTTCTATTTTTCATTAATTCATTTTTATTAAATCTATTTATTTATTCACTTGATTTATACAATATGTTTGCTTTATTATATATTATACTTCATGTCATTAAGTTTGCATTAAATGTATTTGTTTACTTCATTTTATAGTTCATTTGTTCATTTGTTATAGTTCATTTCAACTGTATCAAGTAAAATATATTAATACAATTTAAAATAAATACATTTAAAATAACTAAGTAAAATAAATTATTTAAAAAAATAATACGTTTAATAAAAACTTAATGAAATTAAGTATAATAATTAATGAAGTGAATATATTAAATGAATAAATAGATTTAATACAAATTAAGTAATAAAAAAATAGAATAAAAATAAATGAACAAATGCATTTAAGTGAAATATATATTGATTTTTTTATTAAATGCATTTAATTTATTTATTCACTAATTAATTCACTATTCACTAATTTTATAATGTTAATTTAGTTATTTATTTTCTATTACATTTATTCTATTTTTTCATTAATTAATTTTTATTACATTTATTTATTTATTCACTTAATGTGTTTGCTTCATTATTTATTATACTTAATTTCAGTAAGTTTTTTATTAAATGTATTTATTTACTTCATTTTATAATTTATTTATTCACTGTATTAAGTCAAATGTATTAATATTTAAAAAAAATACATTTATAATAACTAAGTAAAACAACTGAGTAAAATAAATTATAAATAAACTGAGGTAAATACATTTAATAAAAACCTGATTAAATGAAGAATAATACATAATAAAGTGAATATATTAAATGCATAAATAGATTTAATAAAACATAAGTAATGACAAAAAAGACAATAAAAAGAAATGAACAAATGCATTTAAGCAAAATATATTAATAAAAATAAGAAGTTTTTATTAAATGCATTTATTCACTAAATTTGTAATGTTACTTATTTAGTTATTTATTTTCTATTACATTTACTCTATTTATTTTTTTTTCATTACTTAATTTTTATTAAATCTATTTATTTATTCACTTGATATGTTCACTTCATATGACTTTTTTAGTATGTGTTTATTATTTAGCATTATTATGAGCTTTATAAGTACTTATAAACAGCCAATATGCTAAAAAGCAACTAATTAATAGTGAGAATTGGTCCTTCAAATGAAGCTTAACCATTTTATTTTATTTCATTTTATGAAATATACATTTTCATTTTAATAATGAATGTTAAATTTAGAAGATCAAGCTAGTTTAATGCAACAATTTTCACTGTAATTAATGACTGTGTGTCTGTAAGATCTTGTGCATCTACTATCTGTAGTGTTATTCATTCAATATGGTTTTGTTATGAAAATGTGTAAGAGATGAAAGACTGAGAACAGACACAGACATCATTTTTCAGTTTCATTGTGTTGTAGCCCATTATTGGGGGTCATGTTAAAAAGTTAAGGGTCAAGAGCCCAATTAAAGCAAATTCTAACCACTATTGTGGTGACTTCAAATTAAACATTTTCTACACAACATCAACATCTAAACCTCTGTTAATTCTCAATAAGAACTTTACTGAAATAAAGTCTAACTGTGGTTTGTTTCCCAAAATCATCTATGGTCACAGGTTCTGTCTTTACCAATAGAGTTTAATGGAACTTGCATCTGTTATCTAATGATGCTTTTGTGAAACACATGTTTGTGGTTTGTATCATGATGGTGGTTCAACAAACTCAGGATTACAGGATTAGTCTTGAGTTGACAAAACCAAACCAATCTGATCCGGCTTTATTGGTACTTGCACTGATGTGTTTTCTTTAACTTATCCTCTTTCATGGACAGCTCTTTTCATCTTGAAACTTGACAAAATTTGACAAAAGAAATAAACCAATTAAAAGGAAAAAAATAAAATATAAATAAAAAAAAATAATAATAAATAAATAATAAAATAAAAATCATCACAACTTTTGTCATAATGTATCACATTTTACTCATTACTGTATCACTATCAACTACATTAAGTCAGATATTCAGTTTTCAAGAGTCTGTTTTCTTCTGTTCACAGATTTATCCACATCTACAGTGACTGTGACACCAAACAATCCTGTATTCACTGGAGAGACAGTCAATATGAAGTGTGTGATAAAGCCTGATCACAGTGACTGGAGATATGAGTGGTATAAAGGCAACACAACCAACAGAGTAACGTCACAGACGTCTAATCATTACACTGTAAACAAAAACACTCTCACTATCAGAGGAGCTACTGAGTCTGATCAGGATCATTACTGGTGTAAAGGACAGAGAGATGGAAGACCACAATCATCACATTTCAGCTCTCTTTATCTCACTGTGAAGGGTGAGTTGAATATCATTGTCCTCCTAAACTCCTAAACTACATGAAAATGAGATTCAGATGTGACACTGAATCTACAAGCTTCTTAAGTTCCCTGTGTTACATAAAATAATATAATATTAATCTAATAATATTATGTTAATGTGTAACATAAAATAATATTAATCTGATGTTGAATCACAAACCTGGGACGAGTTGCATAAAAGGTTTAGACTAGTCTTAAGTTAGTCGGCCATTTATTTGTTTGTCTTTCTTTAAGACTGGTCATATATTTTTACAAATTTTGTTACATAAAACATAGATTAGTCTCAGTTGAATCCAAAAAACTGCTAGTTGGTCAGACTAGTTTTTAAGACTCTGTCTTAAGATAGAGGCTAAATTTATGCAACTGGTCCCTGTAGTGAATCAGACGGAGGAGAGACCATCACTCTCTTCTCCACATCTCTCCTCTATAACATCAGTGTTACACAAAGGGTGTGAGAGTGTCATAATGTAGGAACTCACTCATTGATCCTCGAGGATCATCACAGATCAGTGTGGATTGTAACAGGTTGTTGATTCAGCTGAATTAATGTGACTGCAGGATAAATGAGTGTGTTGTTCTGTGACGTCAGTTTGACAGATTGTGCTGAACATCCTTTACAGCCTTCAAACTGTTATGTTGTCATGAGTGAGAGACAGAGAGGAGGAGCACTAAAATAAAACCAGCTCTATATTCAATATTCAGTTTCAGCTGAAAATACGTCACTATTCTGAAATAAAGTCGGTAGCAACTTCTGGTGGACTTTAACTAAACTAGATTTTGTTCATTTAAAATACTTTCTGAAAAGTGTTCAATTTCTTTTGGCCACTATAAAGTCACAATTAAGTTGACTTGTCAGCGTCAAACAGGAAATGCTTCATATCTGTGTTTCTTCTGCTTGTAGTGTCGACGTCCTTCATCCAGTCTGGATTCACTCATTTGATTTTTCTTTCATGATCAAATGTGAATTGTGTTGTAGTACTTTATTTGTCTACATCAGAATACAACATTTGTCTCTTTGATGTGTTTTATCAATATTTTGCTGTCATACATCTTCACACAGAATCATCTGTCTGTTCCTCATTATGTTAAAACACTGTTATTGCTGCAGTTCATGCTATTTATTCAATTAATCAGTCATGGCCAGGTAAAAATAGTGTAATTGAATGCACTAAAAATACTTAAATGCAAGCAAGTACGTCTGTAGTATATTCTTATTTTTGTGCTTAATAAAATTGTGAAACTTATACACTATAAATACACTAATTAAAAGTATATTTCTACTTCAGTGCAATTGCAAAAAATATACTAAATACCACTGATATTTAAATAGATTTTAGTACATTAAAATAAAATGTATTACGGCAAAATTATACAGAGGACTTTTATTACTGTATTTCTTAAAGGTGTGCTTCAGATGATTTAAAAATGTGATCAATGTTAGTACACTTTTATATAGTTATCATTAGTTTGAATTAAATTGATTTTAGTTAAAATATATTATTAATGTAATTGTTGTAAGTGTATTTTCCCAGCTGTGCTACTTAAGGACACTTGATATAAATACACTAATTACACTGTAAAAAAAATAAAAAAAAAAGTTGAGAAAACGTAAAAACGGTGAAACTCAACAGCTGTTAAAAGATGAGCTCTTGACATCACAGTACAACAAAAAAACTAACAATAATGACAAAACAACAACAAAGTTTAGATGAAGTCAGCAAACAGCAAAAAAATAAAAAATAAAATAAAATAATAATAATAATCCTGTAACAGTAACTGCATAATTTATTCATGCTGTAATGTTCAGACGACTGTGTTTGACTAGTTAGGAAAACATTTGGGGTAATTCTGTTGGTCTGACAAGTTTTTTTTTTCTTTCTTTCTTTTTTTAGTCAGATAAAGACTATAAAGAGACACTGTTTTGTTTGTTTGTACATTACATATCATACCTGTGCTGCATTGTTGTATCTATGTGGTAACAGGGTAATTATCCTTTCAATCTATGAGTGTTTACATTTACATGAATTACATTTACAGTCATTTAAATCAAATGTATTATTTCTCACATTCAATTAGTTGATTTATTAATGTTGGAAAACAACAGATTCATGAAGTGACTACACAGTAGGTGTAATTTTTAGATTGTGTTTTTAATTTGAAAAAAGCGCTAATAATGACATAGTAATACTTGATTGTACTATTTAAGACACCATATCATATAGTTAATTATATCATATAAAGGGAATATTAACATAATTACAATACATTTAAAATAATTTATTTTGTCTCAGTTTTTTTTTTTTTACAGAGAAAGTATGTTAAAAGCACATTTTAGTTCAAATTCATGCAGGTGCCCCAAAACAGTGCAGTTGAGTACATGTAGATGTTCTTAAGATTATCTTAAGAAGTACTAAAGAATAATTTGTAGTATATTAAGTACAAAGTTAGTGTGTGGAAATAGAGCACTTTAAGTACATTATGGAAGTGCACTAAGTGTACTGAAGTAAAGTGTATTTTACTGCACTTTTTTCACCTAGATGCAGTAAAAGTTCAGTCAGACATTGATTTCAAATATGAACAAATGCATTTAGCAAATGCCCTTTTTAAATGCAAGTAAAATATATTAATAAAAAGTGAAATTAAGTTTTTATTAAATGCATTTATTCAATAATTTTAAAATGTTAATTTAGTTATTTTCTGTTTTTTTTCCATTACTTAATTTTTATTAAATCCAAGTATAATAATGAAGTGAATATTAAATTAAATAAATTAATAAAAAAAAATAATAATTAATGAAAAAAATAGAATAAAAAGAAATTAACAAATGTATTTAAGTAAAATATATTCATAAAAATAAGTTTTTTTTATTTTTTATTAAATGCATTTATTCACTAATTTTATAACGTTACTTTAGTCATTTATTTTCTATTTAATGTTTTATTTTTTTCCATTACTTAATTTCATTAAATCTATTTATTTATTCAATTAATGTTCTCTTCATTTATTATACTTAATTTCATTAAGTTATTACCTGTCTTTATTTAATTTATTTTATAATTTATTTATTAACTGTATTAAGTAAAATTTATCAATAAAAATTAAAATAAATGCATTTAAAAATAACTAAGTAAAATAAATTATAAAATGAAGTAAATACATTTAATAAAGACTTAATGAAATTAAGTATAATAAATAATGAAGTGAAAATATTAAATGAATAAATAGATTTAATAAAAAATAAGTAATGAAAAAATAGAATAAAAAGAAATGAACAAATGCATTTAAGTGAAATATATAAATAAAAATCAATTAACTAATTTTTGTTATTTTAGTTAAATATTTTATATTAAATGTATTCTATTCTTTCATTACTTAATTTTTTATTAAATTTATCTATTCACTTAATATGTTTGCTTCATTATTTATTATACTTAGTTTCACTAAGTATGTATTAAATGTATTTATTTATTTCATTTTATAATTTATTTGTTAACTGTATTAATTAAAATACATGAATAAAAATGTAAATAATAAATAAATACAAAATAGCTAAGTAAAATAACTGAGCAAAATAAATTATAAATTTGAAGTAAATAAATTTTAGAAACACCTAATTGTCACAACACATGTAAGACGGACAAACTCGCACAAGGATGAAGGTGAAAGCCACAAATCTTTAATATACTCCACAATGACGATACAAACTGGCAGCAAAACACCTGTGAATAGACGAGACCAGACACAAAGTATTGAACTGAAACGACTTATAAAGGGTCGCTAATGATACACAAACAGGTGAAATGAGTTAACTAATCAGGACACAACGAGGGCAGGAAGAACCAAATATGGGCACAAGAGGGAGAAACCAACATGAACAGTCTACAGGGGTGTGACACTAATGAAATTAAGTATAATAAATAATAAAGTGAATATATTAAATGAATAAATAGATTTAATACATTTAAGTAATGACAAAAATAATAAAAGGAAGTGAATAAATGCATTTAAGTAAAATATATTAATAATAATTGTAAAATTTTATAAAGAGATTTTAATTTATTCACTAATTTTATAATGTTGCTTTAGTTATTTAGTTTCTATTACATTTATTCTATTTATTTTTTTTTCATTATTTAATTTTTATTAAATCTATTTATTCACTTGATTTATGCAGTATGTTCGCTTCATTATTTATTATACTTAATTTCATTAAGTTTGCATTAAATGTATTTATTTACTTCACTGTATGGTTTATTTGTTAACTGTATTAATTAAAATACATGAATAAAAATGTAAATAAATAAATAGATTTAATAAAATGTATTAATAAAAAAATAAATAGAATTAAAAGAAGTTAATAAATGCATTTAAGTAAAATATATTATTACAATTAAAATTAAGTTTATTAAATGCATTTATTCACTATTTTTTTAATGTTACTTATTTATTTTCTCTTCAAAATATTCAATTTATTTCTTTCATTAATTCATTTTATTACATCTATTTATTTATTCACTTAATATGATCACTTCATTATTTATTATACTTAATTTCATTAAGTTTTTATTAAATTTATTTGCTTCATTTTGTAATTTATTTGTTAACTGTATTAATTAAAATATGTGAATAGAAATTTAAATAAATACATTTAACATAACTAAGGAAAAAGCAGTTATGAAATGAAATAATGAAGT
Organism: Cirrhinus mrigala; assembly: GCA_036247105.1. Lineage (NCBI taxonomy): Eukaryota > Metazoa > Chordata > Actinopteri > Cypriniformes > Cyprinidae > Cirrhinus > Cirrhinus mrigala. The sequence goes on along the minus strand of JAMKFB010000269.1, from coordinate 96,351 downwards.
GAATATATTAAATGAATAAATAGATTGAATAAAAATTAAGTAATGAAAAAAATGGAAAAGAAGTGAAATATAAGTAAAGATCAAAAATTAAGTTTATTAAATGTATTTATTCACTAATTTTATAATGTTACTTTAGTTATTTGTTTTCTATTAAATTTATTCTCTTTTTTCATTACTTAATTTTTATTACATTTATTTATTTATTCACTTAATATGTTTGCTTCATTATTTATTATACTTAATTTCATTAAGTCTTTATTAAATGTATTTATTTACTTCATTTTATAATTTATTTGTTAACTGTATTAAGTAAATTATATTAATAACATTTAAAATAAATACCTTTAAAAATAACTGAGTAACATAAATTATAAATTGAAGTAAATACATTTAAGAAAAAACCTAATGAACTGAAGAATAATAAATAATGAAGTGAATATATTAGATGCACAAATAGATTTAATAAAATTTAAGTAATGGAAAAAAAAGAATAAAGAGAAGTCAATAAATGCATTTAAGTAAAATATATTAATAAAAATGTTATAATTTCATTTAAAATACATTTAAAATAACTAAGTAAAAGCAGTTATAAAATGAAATAAATACATGTAATAATGAAGTGAATATATTAAATGAAAAAATAGATTTAATAAAAATTAAGTAATGAAAAAATAGAATTAAAAAAGGAACAAATGCATTTAAGTGAAATATAAGTAAAGATCAAAAGTTAAGTTTATTAAATGAATTTATTCACTAATTTTATAATGTTACTTTAGTTATTTAGTTTCTATTACATTTATTCTATTATTTTTTTCATTATTTAATTTTTAATGAATCTATTTATTCACTTGATTTATGCAGTATGTTCGCTTCATTATTTATTATACTTCATTTCATTAGGTTTGCATTAAATATATTTATTTACTTCATTTTATAGTTTATTTGTTGACTGTATCAAGTCAAATATATTAATAAAATTTATAAAATACATTTAAAATAACTAAGCAAAACATTATAAAAATGAAGCATAAACATCCAATAATAAAAAAAAATAATAATGAAATTAAGTATAATAAATAATGAAGTGAATATATTAAATGAATAAATGGATTTAATAAAAAATAAGTAATGGAAAAAAAAAATAGAATAAAAAGAAATTAACAAATGCATTTAAGTAAAATATATTAATAAAAACTGAATTTAAGTTTTTATTGAATGCATTTATTCACTAATTGTGTAATGTTACTTATTTAGTTATATTCTATTAAATTTATTCTATTATTTTTTTTTCATTACTTAATTTTATTAAATCTATTTATTTATTTACTTAATATGTTCGCTTCATAATACCTTTTTTTATTATTATGTGTTTATTATTTAGCATTATTACATGCTTTATAAGTATTTATAAAGTCACAACAAAACAACAGCAAAATAAAAGCAAATAACAAGAAAAATACTAAGACAATTAAAGTGTATAAATTATTCCTGTTGCAGTGCATGCTGGGAGTCGTGGATGAGTTTGTATTATGGTGGTTCCCATCATGCACTGCAGCATGAAGCTTTATGTTGATTGTCATCATTGTTGAGGTTCATTCACTGATTCATGTTGTCTGTGTGTGTCTGAATAATACAGACTTGTGTTTTTAAACTCATTGAAATGATCTGATTGTCACGACACTGCTGGATCTCATGCTGTATCATCACTGAACTACTATAATCAATAATGTGAGATTAATAACACATTACTCAATTATTAAGAGATTAAACTCTAGAAGCAGCCGTCATCAGCTGATCTCTGATCTACACAACATCAACATCTAAATCTCTGTTAATTCTCTTCATATGACAGAAATAAACTCAAACTGGGACGTGTTTCCCAAAATCATCTATGGTCACAGGTTCTGTCGTTACCAATAGAGTTCAATGGAACTTGCATCTGTTATCTAATGATGATTTTGAAACACATGCTTGTGGTTTGTATCATGATGGTGGCTGAACAAACTTTGGATTTGTTTTGAGTTGCCAACTTTCTCTGTCAACCCAGGTGTTTTCATGAGTTTATGGAGCACATTACAGTGTGACATCAGTAATGAACAGCCAATCACATGCCTTGAAACTGTGATTCACTTCTCATGAGAGAATCAGTGTGATTCACTGCAAAGACTGAAAGATTGAAAAATATGAATAATTTAGACACATTTACACAGCAAGACAAAAAGAGCCGTCCATGAAACTAAAGCATATTTACACTGCCTATGTGTATATATTTATATTGATCTAAAATAAAAGCTTAATAAATATTATCAAACTAAAACAATTTGTGTAATAAATTAAGGTTATAAAAATATATACATAAATCATATAAAATAATTATAATAAATAATCATCATTAAAAGACTGGTCATTTTATCTTTAAAAATGTTTTACTATGTAGTGCACTTTAATTTGAGAGAAACTGGGGGAGTGACTTTATTATGTCAGAGATGAGTCACTTTGCTCGAACTGGATTGATTATTGTTTTTGATTTGACATCTTTAAACCAGAACAGAAGCTGTCCCGGAGCAGGTTAGCATCGGAGCCTCAGTTATTTGGTGATGAACACAGATAAAAGATCCAGACCGGATTCGTGATGCCTAAAAAAAAGTTTTTTTTTTTTTTTTTTTTTTTTTTTTTTTTAAATTAAACTGAACCTTACATGGCTAGACAGCTATAGACCCCTTCTTAATATAAGTAAAGCTGGTAATGATGTTTGTGGAGTAGTTTATTTATTCTCTGCTGGGAGTGTTATAATTATAATAATAATAATAATAATAATAATAATAATAATATATTAGTTTTTGAACTGTTACATAGAAAAGAGATGTTTTGCTGCATTAATGTGCACACTGAAGCACCAATAGCAACACCTGTGACTGAATCAACACTGGATCACTGTACACTTACAGATAAACCGACTCTGACTGTAAATCCTCAGAGTTCAGTGTTCACTGGAGACACAGTTACTCTGATCTGTGATGTGGGACAGTCAACTGGATGGACAATTCACTGGAAAAAAGACTCAAATACTGAATCCACTGATGCAGCAACTAAAACAATCGAGTCTGTGAGCGTCTCTGATGGAGGAAGATACCAGTGCAGAGCAAAACGAGGAAAATATTACAGCGAGTTCAGTAATACAACTGAGATAACAGTAAAAGGTGAGTGATCTTTTACTTTCCATAGTTTTTTTAAATGGAAGACGACTTGATGTGTTTGTTATAAACATGAACAATACAATGCAAATTAAACTAAATCAATTTCATGTAGGCTACACAAATCATCTGACATGTTTTCAAACATGTGAAGTGTGTTGTTTGCTCATTTCACAGAGAGACCCAAACCTGCAGTGCTTGTTCAGCCTGATGAAAATGTGTTCAAAGAAGAGACGGTCACTCTCTCATGTGACATACAGGAGACAGGAGACTGGCAGTACAGCTGGTATAAAGACAACAAACAAGATTACAGCATAGGACAAAACAAGCACTATGATATCCCATCTGTGGCTTCGTCTCATAGTGGTGTTTACAGCTGTAAAGGAACTCAGTCGAAAGCCCCAACATACTCACAGATGAGTGATGGAGTTACACTGACAGTATCTGGTGAGTGTGTTCATCTTTTCCTCACATCATTCCAACCCAAACAGATTGAGTAACAGGTAAACTTGATCTTAGTTTGTCTCACCTGTTATGCTCCTAGTCAGATTATGTTCTCGTTAAGAATTTGTAGCAGATATTGGATCAACAGTGGCAGTGACAGAGAATATTAGGCTGTTTCCAATCACAAAAGTCTCAATACAGTACAAGTTTATCCTCCAGTTCATTTCAGTGAGCTGCTGCCCATCATGTTTTCTGAAGATTGTTAATGTAGTGAACAAGATTGGCAATTTGATCATTACTCTTTGATCAGACCAAAGTCAGGATAGAAATGGCCTTTCACATTATGGAGACTAGGCTTACCTGTCCCCATGGCCTAAAAGAGTCACCTGATTGGTTTTGACTCATTTAAGGAAAAGCATTTAATTCACTGTAAATGTATGTACATATATTGTAAAAAGAAAGTCAGTCTTACTGGAAAATTAGTCTTTTAACGACAGAAACAAGGTGATAATTCCAAGTGTGTACTGATCCCTCTCTGCATTGAGGTTGGACTGCTCCTACCAAAATGAATGCACATAAATGGGACAGCACATTAATAAATGACAAGCATACCAAAAACTTACATTTGATACATTTTTTAGAAGGCGATCAGACTCTTTATTATTATTATTGTTTAATAATCAAAAACTTAAGCATGACAATCAATAATCTTAAAACACACAATTGTGGCTTACCCTTGTCTCTGGTATGTGTCCTCTAACAAAGCTCTTCTCATCCCACTTAATGTATTGGTAGCTTCATACTCTTCAAGCACATCATCTCCCGAGTGAAAGACTAAAGAGGAAAAAATTTAGGAGTGCACAACTCATAAATATCGCTATAAATCAGTATGACGTTATAAAATACATATTTTAAATAAGGTAAAACACTTCTTACGTTTTCCTGTTAAAAGCGACCTCCACGTCAAGCAATTCAAATCTGTGAGAAACGTTTAGGCGCATGCAGCATACAAATATCTTCATAAAGTACTATTATCCTATATAATACATAATGTAAATGAGGTAAAACACTTGACTTTCCTGTGGTTTTCCTTTGTGAGTAAGAATAAACGCTGTATTTCACTGTTTCATGTCCTCATATGCTCCGCATCGCCAGCAAAAAAAATGGCGCCTGTGAAAAATATTTCAGATTAGGTGAGGCGCGCACACGAGCAAATGTCCCGGATGTGACTGATAACACTCAGCGGTGTTAATAAGGGTGACTCTGTCTATTAACACCGGCCAGAGGGCGCTGTTTACACTAGCTAGTCTTAATCCTCTCAAATTCAACACCACAAGTTTAACTTTTTACTCTAAAAGTCCTTAACACCAGGATTTTAACACTGGAGAGTTTGCTGTGTAACAATACAAAATAATTGTGTTGTCATTTATGTAATCTACGGCTAACTGTGCCTTAAATGATTTAATGCATGACGGAGGCAAAAAACAAAACAAAAAAAAACACCCAAGGCGTTCTTCTAGCATTCTTTAAATCAGACACAGAGATGAAGTAGTGCAGTAAGATCACATGTATTTGAATGCATGAATTATAGCATTGATTTTAATTAATTATGGAGAGAGAGAGAGAGAGAGAGAGAGAGAGGGATGAAAGTTGTGTGTGTGAATTGTGTCTGTGTCTCATTCTGCAAACATTCTGCAAAAGCTGTGAATTTTGTTACTTCAAAACATTCAGTTTTACCCCCTTGTTTCTGAGAAATATAATGATTCAGTATTGACACTATTATATTCAGTGTTAGGGGTAACACATTAAAGTAAGCGAGTTACGTATCAGATTACTTTTTTCAAGTGACTAGTAAAGTAACGCATTACATTTGCAATTTACAAGAAAATATCCTAGTTACTTTTTTCAAATAAGTAATGGCAGTTACTTTTTTCCCCATTTACTGATTGAAAGCTCTCCTGTCCCTGTGTTGAGAGAAATCAGGAGTAAGATGTTACTTTAGTTCTAGAATAAATGTGAACATGCATTAATTCATCTCACAAAAAAAAAAAAAACAGATTCAGTATTCCTCGAAAATAAATAAAAACAGTGACATGAAACTCAGAATATGACGCAAACCTGGAATAATTAAATATATTAAATAATACAAATATCCTTTATGTATTTAATCCCATTTTATTAACCAGTGTCTTTGCTGCTGACCTTCAGTGATCCAATTTAACCATACTAATAAGCAAAAAATGACTCAAGATAAACTAACATTTCTTCATTTTCTTTTTCTTCTTTTTTTTTGAGTGAGAGTGTTGAACTTTCTTCTGCATTCTAATGTAAACGTGAATTTATTTTTCCTTCAGCCTATAGGTTTTTGGTGTGGAAAGGCTTTTACATTTGCCAAAAATAGAACTTATATTAAAAACAAACAAGCAAGCCCTGCCCAGATTTAAAAGTAACACAAAAGTAAACAACACATTACTTCCCATAAAAAGTAAGTGACGTAATTAGTTACTTTTAGGGAGTAATGCAATATTGTGATGCATTACTTTTAAAAGTAACTTTTCCCAAAGTTATAGCAAAGAAACATTTTAATACTATCTTAACTGAGGAAAAAAGGACGTTGAATTAACTTTGCACATAGTGTTCCCTTTTAATTTTAAAGTTGACTAAAATGTGATGTTAAAGCCAGGTTCTCTTTTGAGTCCATTATATTGTGAACACCAAAAGGACTGAGGCCAATTTCAGCTGGTTCCCTTTCTGGTTCACTTTAAGTGAACTGGGTTTGGTTCCTTTAAAACAAACCATATGTGAAAACACCCTAAAATCACAGCTTCATTCAAACTATTCTACAAATATTCAGTGTCATATATACCATATATATGTCATATGTACCATTTTATCATACATCATATTACTATTAAAAATGTATTTAGTTACACTTGTAGTACACTTGAACTTATCTTTCATACACTAGTGGGTTCTAGTTTACTATAAGTGGCAATATATATATATATATATATATATATAAAAGAATATATAGTGTATTATATAATTTTAGTGTTTTAAGCACACAATTATTGTGTGAAAATAGAGCACTTTCAGTACATTATGTACTTTTTAACTTACTTTTATGAAGTGACAAAAGTCTCAGTACTCAAATCCACTTTATCAGTGAACTTGTGCTGAGTGAACAGAAACACACTGGACAATTAGGTCTGTAATGTCATACAGTGTTATGGACATCTCTATCTTCAATATTTATTTTAGTCACTGTCACTACGATCACAGCTAATATTCATGAAGGCACTCGAAAGAGACTCAATACAGATGAGTTGGTAACACTTTAGAATACAGATCCATCATTAGTGAATAACTACACAGGAACAAATGACTAATGCACTATTAACATTCTAGTAACTACTATTGACTAACAAGAAACTCAGATTAAAAAATCACTAAGTAAGTGCTCAGTTGAAAGTGGTAGTTCACTATTAGCTAAACAGTAACTACAATTTTTTTTTATATCTCCCAGAGAACTATTAAGAGCTACTATATACATGTTCATAATTAATGTAAATAATGCAAAATGTATAATTAATTCTAAGGCAAAGATCATGGTAACCCACTAGTAATGACTCTGGTAATACCAAATAATTCAGAACGAATTACTCATTTTTTGGATCCGTATTCTAAAGTGAAGATCATGATAACTCTCTAGCAATGACTGAAATCATTGTAAGCTATTGAGGTATATGTAAGGTTTTGGATAGTAATGACTTAATTACTACATCCTTCTAAAGGAATTACCAATTATTTGGATCCGTATTCTAAAGTGAAGATCATGGTAACCACTAGTAACGTATAAAGTGTTACCAAAGCCATCGGAAGTATGACTATCCAGAACCTTACAAAAACCTCAATAGTTTTTAATGACATTAGTTATTACTAAGGAGTTATCATGATCTTCACTTACGGATCCAAATAATTAGTAATTCCTTCTGAAGTATTTGGTAATACCCCAGTCATTACTAGTGGGTTACCATGATCTTCACTTTAGAATTAATTATACATTTTGCATTATTTACATTAATTATGAACATGTATATGTAGTTCTTATATAGTAGTTCTTAGTAGTTGTAACCCTCTGTTCCTATGATGGTTATGGGATGTAACTGAACTACTTTGGTAAATGCCACACAGGAATGGGGCCCTGGGTTGTGTTCAATTTAAACACTAATAAATTAAAATAATTGTTGGGTGTTATGTTTGTGTATTACCAATGTATTTAAGCACAACCGGAAACAATTATCTCTGCTAAATACCCAAAAATATCCACGTACACAAAGAAATGGGAATTATTGCAAGGATATATATTTTAATGAAATTATTAAATGCAAAATCAAATATCCCGTAGAGATTAAAGGACTATAAATTTGTTTAACAAACTGAAACCCAGTTAAACCAGGTCTGATACACAATGAGACAATTCAAATATGAACCCACATTCACCTTATACCAGTCAAAACTGAAACTGGAAATCAGTAGAAATCCTTATAGACAAATAAAGTGGGCCCACCGCTCACACATACGGTCCCTGTCCTGAATATAAACAAAACCAATCGTTGCAGGCCTGTGACGTGGCTTGAGAGCGGGGAGGCCAAGAAAATGACAACTGGCCGCTTCACTTTAACAGCAAACAAAACAAAAGAATTGTCTTGCATGTCTTGCATGTTCTTAGAAGTACTCACGACCTGATGGGATGGGGAACCCACGAGCACGAAGGGCAGCAAGCACAGGCAGTTTGCAGCTCAGCCGAGAAGAAATACAGCGAAGAATACACGTGGTCCTGAAGTGTCAGGGACACCGTCTTTTCCCACAGATGAGGAGGTTATCCCGGTCAATAAACATAGGTTCATCAAAACAACTGTCCGTTTCCTTTAACCATTAGATAAGCATCCCCAGAAGAGAACGACGATCTGCGATCCCTAATATTGGATTTGCATGATCTTATTCCGGAGAACTAGGACGGATTGTCAGTTCTTTTTTCTCTCTCCTCACGGGCAGCTGCTCTCCCTAGTAAGCCCCGCCCACCCGTGAAACGCAAACTCGGTAATGGGAAAAAAACAAGACGAGCAGGTATTTAAATGTAAACATTGTAGTGGATAAGATAACGTGACAATTTTTAATATAAAATAGCAATATTATAATTATTAACCCTTGGTGGTCTGTAATTTATTTATTTATTTTTATTTATTTTTTTATTTTCTGGTTGTGGACACATAAATCAATACAAACCACAAACCAAATCTGGGCTACATAGTTCTCTGGGAGATATGAGAAAATAGTAGTTACTGTTTAGCTAATAGTGAACTACTATGTTCAACTGAGTGCTATGACTTACTGATTCATTAATCAGAGTTTCTTGTTAGTTAATAGTAGTTACTAGAATGTTAATAGTACATTAGTCAGTTTGTTCCTGTGTAGTTATTCACTAATGACGGATCTGTATTCCAGAATTATCTGTATACCCAGAATTAGAATACAATTTATTCACTCTCATGTTATACCAATCCCGTGTTTTCTTTTCTTTTTTTTTTTCTTTTTCTTATTTATTTATTTATTTATTTATTTATTTTGTATTTATTATTTTTTTTATTTTTTTTGAAACACAAACAAAAACCTATTTTGTTTTAGTTTAGTTTATGTTTTGTGGGGTAAACTAATGATTCTGAGTTTTAGTCGGGTGGACAAGTGAAATCATGTCCTGTCAACCTGCAGTGCCTCACTACACAACAGGAAAGTTGGAACAACTTCAACTTAGAGAGAAATTGAAAACTTTAAATAACATGTTCATATAACAACAAAACATAGGTTCTATCAGCTTTCTGTGTAATGCGCATGTGCCAGAAACTCTACGTCATGATGACGTACTGTTTTAACGAAGTTGAGAAAGACGCGCTATCCGCCATTTACTACACGAAAAGTTGCTGATCATGCAAGAAAAGACGAAGGAGCCTGCATTTGAACGAAAACAGATGGACTTTGTGGACTGCAAATAATGAAATGAGTAAGTATACCCTGATTTGTGCTTTCTTTAATGTTAATTTAGGCTTGTTTTGCTCACCGTCCGTGTTTTGATTTCAGGCAATCACATTTTGCGAATGAGTACAACTTAATTACTGATAGGTTACGCCATTAACTTCGAAAGTTCACTGACATGCTGTGCTGAGAGAACTGATGAACACAAACAGCTGATACAGAGCACGCGTGTACTACCGAACTGTTACAGCCGCGGTTCTCGGATCTCCAGTAAGGACACTGTGCATTTTGACGAAATGTAAGTTAATAACAAATAAAACGTACACCTACTGGAAAATGCAAATGTTATTAGTTATATCAAAACAGCACTTTTAACATGATGAACATGCAACAACTGTTCAGTGAAAACGTAAGTGGAATTTGCTATTTACTTTTGTATGCACGTTATTTGTTAAGCTTTATGAGCTTGTTTCTGTACAAAGCTAATGAAGACTAGTTCAATTCATATCTATTAGACTTGTAAAACATCTGTTTGCACATCAGAGCTTTATGTGCTTTTGCAAAACGCTAATGTAAGAAACTTTTCCAAGATGACGATGATGATGACGATTTAACATAAGTTAAGATTACAAATTACTCTATTTGAATGAGTTTGAGCGTATTATCATCCGCTGGGACGACAAACATCATTACGTGAGTAAGTAAAAGAACTGGTGAACCGTTTTTTTTTTTTTTTTTAACCGATTCATTGAAATGAATGGCCGAAAGAACCGGGTCACGTAAAAGAACCGGACTTCCTATCATTATTACAATTGTGGATCAAGTTACTGCTGATAAATAGATAAAACAGTGTAAAGTTTTATATAAGTGACTTTTGAGCGTGTTCGTCATTGGATCTCCTTATCGTTGTTTTTAATCTTAGAAATACGAATGACCAGTAATATCTACAGCACCGCTGTCAGTCCATATTTATGTTTAATACAAATATCCTGCGTTATGTTCTAATTTAGTACTGTTAAGGACTGTCGACTGAGACCCTGGCATCTTTGTTAAATTTGTATATGTATTTGTTTTTATAGATCAGCAAAGAATTCACCTGGCTTGTGTCAACGGACCTGAGCAAGTCCTTTTTTGAAGGCCAAGATGATCATCTCTCAAAGCTGATACAGTTTTTCAGGTCAAAGCGTGATGAGGACATTCCAGATATAATTTCAGTATTGAAAAGCCTTGATAAGGATGTGAGTCTGTTTATGTTAAAGCAGTCTTTCTCCCCCCAAAATGACAATTCTGTGATCATTTACTCACTTTCATGTTTGTCCAAACCTCTATGACCTTTTTTTCTTCTATGGATCATAAAACTAGTGATAGTGACATCTTTTCATACAACTTCAGAGTAAGGTCTAAAAAGTAACCTATATGATCTGTGTCATATTCCAAGACTTTCAAAATCGTACAATCTCTTTGTATGATGAAAACATAAAAAATGTAAGTCTTTGTTTATGATAATGTTTGATTGTATTAGCTTCTACATAAATATTAAACTTCATTGGTTCTTGCAAGTCTTTTGATCACGTCATGACATAAGAACTAATGAGGTTTGCAGTTGTTGTATTATGTCAAAAACTGATTTATTTACAACAAAAGTTTAAGTATAAAAAGCATCAAAAGCAGGGGGAGAGGGAGAAAAGAAAAACGAATAAAGAAAAACAAAGGATTGAACAAATAAAGCTGGTACTTTAACTATCCTATATTTTACAGACAACAACCAAAGGATGAGGACAGCAGCATGGCTGGGCCTGCCGTGGTACATGCAAGAGACTCCTTCAAAATTCATTAAAAGATATGCAAGGTAAGCTGAAACATGTAACGCCCTTAAAACGGCATTTTAAAATGAAAACGATCCTCGTCTACACTGGTGTTTTCGCTGCATTTCAGAAACGATCTCCGTCTACACTACACAACTGAAAATGCATGTCACATGACCATTCATGCAAGTACAATCATAGCTATGTATAGGTAGATTCCCTATTATTTAGATGGCGGATGTGTCTACGTGCTTGAAGTGGTCGAATGGGGAATCTACCTGTACATATCTATGGTGTACAACAATGAGCATGATGTTATTGTTTACACGGTCATCAAGGATACGCAGAGTAAATGTGGGCAGTCACGCCATCGTTTTCAAAAGTCTCCGTTTTGGTCCATTTACACTGAAATGCAACCCCAGAGTTTTCAAAACAAAATGGGGTCTGCGGCGTTTTCGAAAGTCTCCATTTTTGAGGGCCGAAAACACCAGAGTAGTGTAAACGGTAACATTTTATTTTGAGTCCACTTTAGACATTCTACTAACAGTAAGTAACTTTGCAACTGCATGTCAACTAGTCATTAGAGTATTAGTAGACTGTCTGCTTAATATAATTTGTAATACTCTTCTAAACTTTGCAAGTATATGTCAACTTATTCTACTAACCCTAAACCTAACCTAACAGTCTGCTCTGAGAGTTAGTAGACATGTAGTTGCAAATGAATGAGAATTAGTTGACATGTAGTTGCAAATTTACTTATAGTTAGTAGAATGTCTAAAGTGGACTATCAAAATAAAGTGTAACCGTGTAAACGATAGGCGTAACCTTAGCAAAAGTTGAACGTTTTAAAACGAATACACACTACTGTAACGCAGCCTAAAGGGAAATTGAACATTAGATCTCTTCATTTGCAAGGGTCTGGGGACTACGTTTGTGTAATTGCTTTTAAGTAATAGTGCCTTGTTTTGTTTACATTCTGTGAAGCCCAGTGACTGAAGAGGATGGGATCAAGGATGTGGTGATTGGAATCCTAGTGGCTGAAACCTCTCCCAGCCTTCTACAGTGACGTTGCCCTGGTGATTGAGGAAGAAGAGGTAATGCGTCACCTGAGTGATTGTACCTAATGCTTCTCTGAACCTCGACTATCCAAAGGAATTAAAAGTCGTTTTTGAAGTGATACAGCACCTGTTTACTGGAGTCAGATCAGACTCTTGTACCGCAAGATTTCACTCTTTGAAAAGCAAGTTGCTGCGATAAGACAGAAAACAAACTAAATCTTTTTTACTTTATGCTACTGTTTTATCATTGTACTGGTTTAAATTTTAAGAACATTGTTGTTTTAGGTCTTATTGTTTTAAGTGGAACATTGGAATTCTTGTTTTTTTTTTTTTTTTTTTTTAACTGACTTCTTTTTTGTTACTTTGTAGTGCTTCCTCTTTCATTGTAATGTTTCTACAAATTGGGAATTTACAGTTTTTTAACAGTTTAATATGAAGTATTTTTAACACAGCTTATTGTGAATTCTTCATGTACACTTGTTTCTGCAGTGAAAATATCTGATAATGACAAGGAGAGTTATTTGTACTATTTTGGCACTAAGATGGGTGTGTGCATAAAGAAGATTGCACGTGTTTGTGTGAGCTGTGTATATGTGAAGGTTTTTCTTTTGTAGTGTTTTTCTATTTTTGCAATACAATTATTTATGTTTGTGTTTTTGGATGCAATGTGTCTGTTTAAAAAATAAATGCTGTAAGTCTCAATTTTGCAGTTGTGCTGATTTCATAAAAAATCTGGTTCCAGATATCCAAAACTTCTTGTCAAAGTCCAGTAAACTCAAATAGTTAAGTTATGATGTTGAGGAAAAAAATAATAATTTATGTCAGTTAGATGTGGTTCATAGTTGTGAAAACATGAAAAATTGAGTTCAACCAATTTTCAGTTGACTTAACTAAACAATTTAAATGCTCATTAATTGATACAGTAAGTTGGCTCAATTTACTGCAAGTTATTTCAACAACTACATATAAGTTGATTGAACTTAACACCCAATGTTTGCTAAACTTAACCTAGTGTTGCTAAACTTAACTCAGTAGATGCAACAAAATTACTTGACCAAGTCAAGTTGTGTCAACAAATCATTTTTTACAGCATTAATACAGAGCTAAGGGGACATTACAGATTTATATTATATATTTCAGTGCTTTTGTGTTCACTCTCAAAACAGTTTGAAAGTATTTAGGGCCTCTATAATGTTTCTCAATAACGTGTTTGTGTTTCTGTTTTTCATTGTCAGGTTCAGGTCAGATTTTTGTCTTCAACATTGTCAGTTTTCTTCTGGCAGCTTGTCCGTATCTGCTGTCTACAGTCGTGCTGCTGTTCAAATGCTACAGAGCGAGAGGTAAAACTTCTGTCTTCTGTCTCTCTGAGTCTCTTTTCCACAAACTATTCACATTCATTGACAAACATATCTTTACTCTCAGTCTGTTTGTGTGTTATATCAATATTTACAACAGATGGTTCATAAGCAATAACTGTAGTGGAAGCTAAACAGAAAGTGTTAGAATGAAATGAACGTGAAAATAAATAAATGTTTTGTGTGTTTCACAGCTACATCTACTGAAGGCCAAATTAAGTATGCTGTAACAGAGTGAAGGAGTGGAATCCCAGATCAACTTCTGCTTCAATATTTATCATTTTGAGTGGTCATTGATCAAGTTAAGTATTTAACCTCTTAGATTTTAGTTGATTTAATAAAGTTACTAATTTATAATATCTTAGTAGTTAGCTGAGTTTCTCTCTGAGAAACTGCACTCATTATCTGTATGCTTTGGAAAATACCTGACAAGAGTACAAATCTGAGCCACTCAACCTTGAAGGAATTGCGTACTCTCTATGTGTGTGAATAACTGACTCCAGGACAGAATGGACGTCGTCAGACAATGTGACACAAGAAGTGCTGATATATGCTCTCGGTGGGCCACATCGATCCTAAGACCAGATCTCGGTTGTCACCTAATAATCACCGGAGATGTGCTTCGAACTATATGTCCATAAGTGGAGTTTGTTTCATCCAACCAGAAGCCTTTTTATCTAAGTAATGATGTAGTTCGTGACTGTTAGAGTATAATTGTTGTATTGAGAGTGTACGCAGAGCGGCCTATGAACTCCATCGAGAGTGTTGAAGCTGACTTCTGCTGATGAAACTGCAAACTATTTTTCTTCAGTAAATTTTTCTTCAATTGATTGCATCTCTGACTCCTGGTTTTTGTTCATCATATCTGGTCCTTGTGTTTTAACTGTAAATTCTCCTACAAGAGGAATAAACTTCAAACTGATATTGCATCCATTCTCCAAACCACATGTAGGGTCACAGGATGCTGGAGTCTCCGGCTGAAGGCAGGTAAACACTCTGATCATGGTCAGTCCATCACAAGACTAACAAACACACATTCACACTCATATAGACGATTTAGTGTCTCTAATAACCTGTGCTGTATATCAGAGTGTGGGAGAAAGCAAACAGACTAGGGCTGCAACAACGAATCGATTAAATCGATAAAAATCGATTACTAAAAGAGTTGGCAACGAATTTCATAATCGATTCGTTGTGTCGCGCGACGCGGAGACATTTAATTATTTAAAAAAAAAAAAAAAAACTTTAGTTGAGTGCGGAGCGGAGTGAACACTCTCTCTCGTCTCTCTCGCGCACTGATGCTAGCAGAGTTCGGCGCCTCATAGACAGGGTGGAGCAAAAATAAAAAAAAAATAAAAAAAAAACGAGCGGAGGTAGAGGAAAGATACATCGCGGAGGCAGAGAAATCCGTGCGACCCAAGTCATCCAAGGTGTGGGAGCATTTCACACTAAATAAATAGAAAAAGTGTGTTAACTGCAAAATATGCAAAAGCGACATGGCATGGTACGGGAGCACCATGGCAATGATCCAGCACCTGAAACGCAAACATGTTGGAGTGTTTGATGAGGAGGAAGGGAGTTCAACAGCAGGGTAATAAGGCCGCGATCACACCGAATGCGTTTTTGCAGCGAGAGGCGCCTTTTTTGAATTGTTTTCTATTGGCAGTGAGCCTTATGCGCGCTGTTTATGCACCGCGGGCGCCTCGCGTTTTTGCCGGAACGCTCTGAGCGCCTGAAGTTGAAAAAAAAGCAACTCTGAGCAGAAAAGCGCCCGACGTCATCGCGTTTTTTTCCATTATCCAATCGAATGAATGGAGAGGCGGGCCTTCTGTTGTGGTGACGAAAGCTTTACCGACGCTTAAAGGGGTCATCGGATGCTAAGTTGACTTTTTCATGTTGTTTGAACATTAATGTGTGTTGGCAGTGTATGTACAAATCTACCCTATAATGATGAAAATCCATGCAGTGGTTTTTAATTAATCTGTAAAAATAATATCCCCTTTTTCAAATCAAGCCGTTCTCAGATGCCTGTCCGTGTGCCGTCACACCAACAGAGGCCGCTCCCACAATAGTTGATTGACATGAGCTCTTACCTTAGACCAGCTGTCACAGTCCAGTAACTTTCCATGTTTTGATGCCAGAGCAGGGATGTAAGTTAGACAAGAATATCTCCGATTGAGCGATTAAGGTGTTGTGTTGCTGGATGTAATAATGAACATAGTGGTCGTCATTTACTCCCGACATCTGAGCCGCTGAAGATGCAGTGGATTACGTTTGTTTGTGAAGGGAATGCGCCTCCCGATCTACATATATCCGTCTATGTTCGCGCGAATCATTCGTGATCCAGCTTCACTTACAGCAGAAGTGAGTATAAGCGTTTTTTAATAAATCTTTGCGATCGCCTTTCCTTATAACGTGGTAGTTAGTAATTTGCGGCTAATGTAAACAAGAGCGTCTTTCCACAGAGAGAAGAGAGGGGCGGGGCGAGCAGAGCTCATTTGCATTTAAAGGAACAACCCCTTAGAATGAGATGATTTTTGCAGAGCTGATTTTGACAAGGTAAAAAGGGTGTTGTTTTACAAAACCATTGAGAATTTTTAATCAAAGTATATTAGAGACTTTTCATTAAGACCCTAAAGAATCATATCAACTTGTGGAAAATGGGCATCCGATGACCCCTTTAAAAAGTCCGGAGACTGCAGTGATGGAGGAGAAACTTTTGGTGTCGCGGGTTACCCGGAGCTGTATGTTTTAAGTTTTTTGCTGATATGACAGTTTACTGAACAGCTAAAAACCAAAGATTTTAGAGCGCTCGCGCTATAATCCTTCGATTAGATTGACAGGACGGCTTATTTGATGGTTGCCTAGCAACATGAAAAACCACAACACACTGCTCTTTTTTTAAGAGTCACCAGAAAAAGGCAGTGCGGTGCGCCTCGCGTTTTCGGAACTAAAAAACGCGTTCGGTGTGATCGGGGCCTAAGTCACTACAGAATCCTACTTTTGTTCCGTTTTGAAGTGAGGAACGTAATGTCCCTGGTGCTGGTGTTTACTCGTTATCCAGCTTGACAAGCATGACAAGTTAGCGTTAGCTCGTTAATAACAGTAGTAAAGCAGGGCTGGTATAGTTACTTTGCACTTTGCATTGCAAGACTAAATATCACGTTTTTATTCACTTGCCTTTTTTGGACCATTCATTTTTCAATCTGTTGTCATGTATAGCTACACTGCAAAAAAAGCTTTTCTTACTTAGTAATTTTGTCTCGTTTCCAGTCCAAATATCTAAAAAATCTTAAATCAAGATTACT
>JAMKFB010000269.1:48031-78654 GCA_036247105.1 Cirrhinus mrigala | reverse complement strand
AAAGGGGTCATCGGATGCTAAGTTGACTTTTTCATGTTGTTTGAACATTAATGTGTGTTGGCAGTGTATGTACAAATCTACCCTATAATGATGAAAATCCATGCAGTGGTTTTTAATTAATCTGTAAAAATAATATCCCCTTTTTCAAATCAAGCCGTTCTCAGATGCCTGTCCGTGTGCCGTCACACCAACAGAGGCCGCTCCCACAATAGTTGATTGACATGAGCTCTTACCTTAGACCAGCTGTCACAGTCCAGTAACTTTCCATGTTTTGATGCCAGAGCAGGGATGTAAGTTAGACAAGAATATCTCCGATTGAGCGATTAAGGTGTTGTGTTGCTGGATGTAATAATGAACATAGTGGTCGTCATTTACTCCCGACATCTGAGCCGCTGAAGATGCAGTGGATTACGTTTGTTTGTGAAGGGAATGCGCCTCCCGATCTACATATATCCGTCTATGTTCGCGCGAATCATTCGTGATCCAGCTTCACTTACAGCAGAAGTGAGTATAAGCGTTTTTTAATAAATCTTTGCGATCGCCTTTCCTTATAACGTGGTAGTTAGGAAGTTTTGCGGCTAATGTAAACAAGAGCGTCTTTCCACAGAGAGAAGAGAGGGGCGGGGCGAGCAGAGCTCATTTGCATTTAAAGGAACAACCCCTTAGAATGAGATGATTTTTGCAGAGCTGATTTTGACAAGGTAAAAAGGGTGTTGTTTTACAAAACCATTGAGAATTTTTAATCAAAGTATATTAGAGACTTTTCATTAAGACCCTAAAGAATCATATCAACTTGTGGAAAATGGGCATCCGATGACCCCTTTAAAAAGTCCGGAGACTGCAGTGATGGAGGAGAAACTTTTGGTGTCGCGGGTTACCCGGAGCTGTATGTTTTAAGTTTTTTGCTGATATGACAGTTTACTGAACAGCTAAAAACCAAAGATTTTAGAGCGCTCGCGCTATAATCCTTCGATTAGATTGACAGGACGGCTTATTTGATGGTTGCCTAGCAACATGAAAAACCACAACACACTGCTCTTTTTTTAAGAGTCACCAGAAAAAGGCAGTGCGGTGCGCCTCGCGTTTTCGGAACTAAAAAACGCGTTCGGTGTGATCGGGGCCTAAGTCACTACAGAATCCTACTTTTGTTCCGTTTTGAAGTGAGGAACGTAATGTCCCTGGTGCTGGTGTTTACTCGTTATCCAGCTTGACAAGCATGACAAGTTAGCGTTAGCTCGTTAATAACAGTAGTAAAGCAGGGCTGGTATAGTTACTTTGCACTTTGCATTGCAAGACTAAATATCACGTTTTTATTCACTTGCCTTTTTTGGACCATTCATTTTTCAATCTGTTGTCATGTATAGCTACACTGCAAAAAAAGCTTTTCTTACTTAGTAATTTTGTCTCGTTTCCAGTCCAAATATCTAAAAAATCTTAAATCAAGATTACTAGACTAGAAAAATGGAGACTAGACTAGAAATTTATTTAAAAAAAAAGTCTATATATTTGGCAGATGTAAAGCATACATGTGTATGTTTTTTGTGTTAGTCCATTTTTATTTTATTTTATTATTATTATAACAGCTCAAGGAGCAACATGTTTGTGCACTTTCTAAAGATTTTAGTTCTGTTTTTGAATAAACAACTGCATGATGACTTGTTCACTTTTTAATTAAACCACTGATGTCTGTGTTTTTAATTGCAGAACCTAAACCAACTTTGCAGTTAATGACACAGAATCCTGCTTGTGTGAGGAGGTGATATTCTCAGCTTCTTCATAAGAGAGGGAGAGATGGTTTAAGGCAGGTAAGGGTCATAATTTCTTTTTTTTTTTTGGACTAAGTGTAAAAGAATGTTTTATGTAGAGGTTAAAAGGCCAGAAACATAAGAGAGCTTCATTCTTTTAAGATTGATGGGAGTTATTTTTCTTAGAAAATATATGTTACCGTTGTCTGCTATTGTAGTATTCTAGAGCACTGTGGTAGACAAAGACAATAAACAACCACACAATATGGTTGAAATTATAAAACAGTCTAGTTACTTGTCCTTACAGAATTGGATGCACCTCTGTTTGAAAATGGTTACATTTGAACTAAATGTTTTCTTTTTTAAATGTTTTTCTCTTTTAGGCCACTGATGAAGAGCAGGTGGTGACTGGGATGAATGCTGGACAAAGAGGAGAAATGATCTTTCCCCCAAACTGATGCAACAGTGGTTTTAAAGGAGGAGGCCACCCTGGATAATGTCAAAGATGTCGCACGCCTTTGCTGAGCTGATGGGGCTTCATGACTACATTAATTATCTTAAAGAGATCATGAAAATTGGCAGTGATGCATGTTCTGTATGTGATCATGGACTATGAAACAAACCGTAAGTGTATAGTGTAAAAATAAAATGCTTGTTCTGTGTTGTCCAGTAGAAATGTTCACACTCATTCATACACATGCTCACAATATGTGCTTCACACATTTGCTTGTGTTAAATGTTATAATGTCAGTGTTAATATTGTGGTTTTATTTTTAGTTTGTGTAAAAAAAAAAAAAGAAACTATTAACTAATTGTACAATTATTGTAAAGTAGTGTTTTTGTATAGTAGTTTTATACAATATACAAAATTTACCAAACAAAATAGTCAGCAGATGTTCAGTGCTTCATTTATAAATTCTGTACCTGCTAATACTTTTTCTGCATTTCTTTTCACATGCATGTTACTTTTGAATGTTTTCTCTTGTTGTAGTTTTTAATAAACATTTATCTTTTGATAGTCATTCTGTGTGTGTTAAAGTGACTTTATAAAGAACAAGATTTGTAGATTTAATGGCAAGCTCAATTTTGGGTTCATTTTAGCCTAGCAGTGTAGTAATTTTAAACCATAAAAAAAGCAACCCAGCATGCTGGGTCAATAATTCAACCCAACTCGCTTGCTTGTTTTTAACCCAGCATTTTTTAGTGTACAATGATCTTTTTTTTTTTTTTTTTTTTTTTTTTTAAATAATTTTATTTTGACTTCTGTTGTCTGAGAGAGGAGTTTTAGTACAATTCTAAAAATTATATAATAAATATATAATAAATATTATATAATTTTTTTTTTTTTTTTTTTTTTTTTTTTTTTAAATGTTCAAACATTTGCTGTACTGAAGCAACTTATCTGAACATATTTTTTTATTCATTAATTTCTCAACCATTGTATTGCATATTGTTTTAAAATAAAGCTGTAATCATAAAACTAAGCAACTAAATATCACTTAATTAAGACATTGGGAGGCACAGAGTGACAACATACTTACATCTCAGAATCGCATCCATATAAACATCAGCATCTGAACCAAATCAGTATTTGAGCTTCAAATTCATTTCACACTGATCCTGGCATATTAAATAAGAAACCAATTATATATATATAAATATAATAAACAATCTGTTTTGGACTAAATATAATGCATGTTTGGGACTGTTAAAATATTTAATAAACTATCCCTACAAAAAAAAAAAAAAAAAAAACTAAATTTTTAAGATGGATTATTCAGAGAAAAAAGAAAGAAAGAAATAAACATACCATTTAGAGAAGTACTCAATACTACTACAAGCGACAGGCAGTGACAAAGCGACACGATCCCTTTCATTTCAATGGAGAGGGGGCGATTTCCGGAGGCGGGTCAAGATGGCGCCGCGTTAACAGCAACTTCATCACGCTCTTAACTTAATTTATATGCAGTTCTTAAAGCTTCGGATTTCTATGTTCATTTTGTTCTAAAAACTGTTGCGGAAGTTCAGCATACTCTGTTAAAACTGCCTTTAAAGACTTTGGGACCCTTTTTCAAAGATTTTTGTTAGTTTTTACGCCTGAGTAAAGTTGCTCGGTTGCTTTAAAACATGGATGAAGATATGGAAACTGCCTCTGTTGAGTCTTTTGCAATCAGCGATAATCTAAAGGTCCACAACTAAGCAAGATGTCTAGAAAATGCGTTTGGGAACTCTCCGGACACTCCTAGTAAGTCCCCTGCTCAGAAGAAATCTCGTTCAGTCACCCCCAACGTGGTTTCTAACTCTGTGCTGCTTGCAGCAATTGAAAAGGTTAGCAAGTTACAAGAGGAGTCGTTGGTTAAACTGCAGTCTGTCGAGGTGTCGGTGAAGGAAAACACATCTGTAACGCCAAGCCAGCAGAGGGAGCCCTCACCCGAGTACTGACTGCACACTCCCTCTGCTGCTTCTACATTCACTTCCTGTTTGGGACTATTTAAACACTGACCATGTGCTTGTTATTTGTGAAGTATTGCCAGTTTTACCTGCCTTACTGAGTGTTATTCTATTTTCTCTGCCTGACTACCTGTTGCTGTTTGCTTTGTTTTGGATTCACGAGTTTACGGATTACCCTTCGGATTGTTTGCTTGAGTGGACTGCATTTACGGTTTGACTCCTTATCTGTTTACTCGTATTTGATATTTGGATTATCCCTGCATTATTGGCTGCCTTACTGGACTGACGTTACGGCTTCCGACCCTCTGCCTGTTTCATTACGCTTGCTATCGGATCTCCCTATTGAACTGTATGCTGTTAGACTGCCTCTCTGTTGTTGATCGTTTGCCTGTCTCTCTACATTCTGCTGTCTTTAATAAACAACCGCATATGGATTCTCACTCTGCCTCGGCGTCCACGTTACAACATCTTCAATCTGCAAGCTTACCTGCTCGCATGAAGCTATGAATAGACAGGTGGAAGACGTGATGGATAAGGTGCTTTCTCTACAGTCAAAGGTTGAGATGCTGGAAAAGGAAAACGAGTCTCTCAAGGAGAAATGCTGCGGGATACCGGAGCGAGAAGGGGAAAGCGTCAAAATGGTTGTCATTGAGCTGTTCAGGAGCCTCTCTCCACTCTCCATGGAGAAACTTCAGGACATGGTCGACATCGCGCATAGACTTGGCCCCAAGTCTGGAAACTCCAACCCGCGGCGGATCATTGTCCAGTTCCTTTCCCGCACCTGTCGTGATGCAATATGGACAGAAGCCAAACGATCTGAGCTACTAAGAAGAAAATTTGAATCTTGGAAGATCTCACTCAGGATGACGAGGAGGTGAGAAACAAACTCTGGCCACTCATTGAAAAGGCAAGAAGGGAAGGAAAGAAAGCTGGGTTTAATGGGCCTGTTGCTTTTATAAACGGGAAGAGAGTTTCTGTGCATGATATCTAGTATGCCTCTTACACTGTGACCTTTCAGAATTTTATTTTTATTGTATTTTGTAGGTATTTCTTTCCACCTTACATTATTATTATTACAGTTATTATTATTATTATTATTATTATTATTATTATTATTATTATAATGTTTTTATTTTGTATTATTTATTTGTCTTTATTTATTTATTTATTTATTTATTTATTTATTTATTTATTTATTTAAATGGGTCCACGATAGGGTGTGTTGACTTCCCAAGCTTCATTGGGAATTCGAGCTTTATGCTCTGCATATCTTCTAAGAAATAAGATACTTTTTTGGTGTATCTGTTTATAACAGTTGTTCTAACTCAGAGTTGAGTTCCAATATTATGTTTAGTTCGTATTTCTCTTGTTTTTCTTTGAATGTTCGGGGGCTACATGACTTAAACAAACGAAAAGCTTTATTTCTATACTGTAAATCCATGAAAAGGGATGTTTATTTTTTGCAAGAGACACATTCTTGAATACACGATGAAAAATTCTGGCGTACCCAGTGGGGGAGCCCTATTACTTTTTGTCATAACTCCAGTTCGTCAGGTGGGGTCGCTATTTTTCTCACTAATGATTTTCAGGGAAAGATTATAGAATCGCTTTCTTCAGGGATAGGAAGATGGATTATTGCAGTTGTTCTCTTGGATAACAGCTTCTTTATAATAGTTAATATATACGAGTTCAACAATTATTCAAGCAATAAAACTCTTTTTGATGGTATAATCCTTAATGTAAGTAATCTGAAACTTAAATATCCCTCTGCATTTATATTAATTGGCGGCGATTTCAATGAGGCACCAGATTTTGTTGTTGATAGATTTCCGCCCAGAACTGTGTCTAATAGCGTTTAACCCCTAATAGGAAAGTTATGTCATCGGCTGAATCTAATTGATGCACATAGATATTTACACCCCGATAGCCACATGTATACTTGGTTTTAGTAAGGAAAATCGCGGGGGGTGTGGCATCTCAGGCGAATATCTCGGCCATTTCTGAATTGGAGCTCTTTAAATACGAATGTAGAAAACTCTCTGTAAAATTTGGGAAAAATAGAATGTCTGTTAAAAATAAGGAAATTACACATTTAATTAGAACGGTGAGTGAGATCTTAAAGCCTAACCTGGGAGAGGATGACAAGGAATGTCTTTATACTTTACAAGGCAGTCTGGATGATTTATTTTTTAGAGAAAGCAAGGGGCACATTCATTAGATCAAGAGCAAAATGGCTTGAGTTTGGAGAAAAAACTCTGCTTATTTTTTTTTAACCTAGAGAAAAAACGAGGCAGTAATAAGAGTATCTCCTCTCTATATATTAATGATACATTATCCAATGACCCCTCTGCAATCTCTTCTCATATTTTTAATTTTTATCAAAATCTTTACACTTCTTCTTTTAACTTTAGTGCTTCATCTTTATTTTTTCATAAGATTGATTCGGTGATTCCTAAAATTGATAACCAGAATAGAGAATTTTGTGAGGAACCCTTTAATATAGAGGATCTTTTTAATCTAGTAAAAAGAATGCCAAACAATAAATCTCCAGGGCCAGATGGCTTACCATTCGAATTCTTTAAAGTCTTTTGGGACTCCATTAAGTTTCTTCTTTACGAAGCCCTTGTTGAGTGTTTAAACAATGGAGAATTGGCAGAATCAATGAAACAAGGTCTCATTTGTCTCATTCCTAAGCCCAATAAAGATTCCAATTGTTTGGATAATTGGCACCCAATCACCCTTTTGAACTCTGATTATAAAATATTGGCTTCGGTATATGCTGAAAAACTCAAACCTTGCTTAGCAAACATAATTTCTAACACTCAATCTGGATTCCTAAAAGGTAGACATATTTCTAACAATATTAGATTAATTCTAGATATCTTAGATTACTCAGAACTCATAATTAAAGAGGCTTTAATTTTGTTCATTCACTTTTATAAAGCTTTCGATTCTGTTGAGCATCTCTTTATTTTTGAAGCCCTTTCTAAATTTGGTTTTGGTAGATCTTTCATTAATGCCATTCGTACTTTATATAATGGTATTAACAGTTGTGTTTCCTTAGCTTCTGGCACTTCCCCACGATTTTCTGTGGGTCGTGGTATTCGCCAGGGATGCCACATCTCTCCTTTTCTTTTTCTGTTGTCCGCTGAGCTATTAAGCTTGCATATAAAGCACTCCAATATTAAAGGTATAAATATTGGAGAGAATACATTGATCATTAGTCAGTTAGCTGATGATACTTGTCTTTTCCTTAAAAATGATTCACAAGTTTCTGTTGCCTTGAATTTAGGTATGAATGAATTTAATCTTTTCTCCAAAGCTTCAGATTTAGTAGTAAACTCCAATAAAAGTGAAATTTTATATGTACATGATTCAAACAAGAATTCTGTCGATGGTATTAAAGTTAAACGTCATGTAAAATATCTTGGGGTTGATATCTGCAGATCCGATTCAGACCGTCTCCATCATAATTTTCAGCCAAGACCTAGATAATATTAAAAAAAAATGTAAGTTGTTGGCTGCAGAGAGACTTGACAGTTTATGGGAGAGTCCTGTTGACTAAGGCTGAGGGTATATCACGCCTATTACCCTGCTTTTTCCCTTTATGTTGATAAACAAACTAAATCTATTAACTCTCTGCTATTCCGCTTTATTTGGAAAAATAAGACATATATTCAAAGGAAAGTTATCATAAGAAATTATAAGGAGGGTGGTCTTAACGTGATAAATTTTAAAGCCATTAACCAGACTTTCAAAATTAACTGGATTAAGTATTGTTTATCTAATAATGAGTTACCCTGGTTTTGGATTCCTAACCTAATTTTCAAATGTTGTGGTGGCCTTAAATTTATATTTTCCTGTAACTTTAAGTGTAGTAAATTACCTATCAAACTCTCAAATTTTCATAAACAAGCTCTAGAATCCAGGAAGATTCCTTTTAAACACAACTTCTCCCCGCACACATGTATTATTTGGAACAATGAAAATATATTGTCTGGTAACAGATCACTTTTTTTCATTGATTGGGTGAATCAAAATATTATTATTTTTTTTGTTTGTTTCTGATTTATTCATGGGGACCTTCTTTCCTTTCCTGAATTTGTGTCTCTAAAAAGTGCAACAATCTCAGTAAGAGATTTTAATAAGGTGATTAAAAGTATACCTGTCAGTTTGAAAACTTTGTTTAAAGCACATTTATGTTATGGCTGTATAAACAATAATTTTCCTACACTTGCATTCAATGGAGTTCATGTATTAGATAAAAAAAATGCAATAACGTTTTTTTATCAAAAATGCTCTTTCTTCAACTCCAGGATGTCCCTCTAAAGCACAATCTAAATGGAGAGTATGTTATCCAGACTCTGATTTGAATAACGTATGGACCTTTCCTCACAGTCTTTTTATTCCAAGTAAAATTAAAGAACTCCATATCAAAATTGTTAATGGATACTACCCTTGTAATCTATTCTTGAGCAGGTTCTCTGAAAATATATCTTCTGTCATTGCCCTTTCTCCAAGTCTTTTTGGTCAAGAGTTACCATATTAATGTCTTTTTGTTGTAACAAAATGATAGAAATGACAGAACCTATATATATATATATATATATATATATATATATAATTTTTTTTTTTTTTTTTTTTTTTTTTTTTTTGTCTGACTTTCATTCTAAAGACAGTAATCTTGTCCATACTGTATTATTGCTTTGTCTTCTGGGTAAATTTCACCTTCATAAAGCCAGAACCATTCATTGTAAACCTAACTTTAGATTGTTTTCATCTTATTTAAAGTCTTTTTTTGCCTCTTTTAAGAATGTGTCCAAGCCATTGAACTCAAAGGCTTCTAAAACTTTTAACATTCTTGAGTCAGTTGTATAGCATCTTTTTATTTATTTTTTTTTTCCCTTTCCCCTTCAGTATGTATAATATATTGTTGAAGCTCTCATAACTGCATGTGATGCAGTCCGTATGCCCCGTGTTCTTCATTATTGTAATATTTGAATTTGCATTTAAAAGAAAAAAAAAGGGGGCTGCAGCGACCGTTGGCGACCGGATGGGGCGTGTCCAGCGACGCATAAAGTTGACAATCCCTCAACTTTATGCAAATGAAGAGCGACTTTCGGGAGTGACAGCCAATAGGAATGAATACGCTAGAGCTCGTGCGATCGTTCTCATCTCAGCCCTAGACAAACATACATAGTGGGAAAAAGTAGGCTCTGCTTCTCTTTAGTTTTTGTTTGTATGTACAGATTTAATGTATATTTATATTATATTTAGTCTTTTGCCTCCAAAATGTTTGTATTTAGCGGCAAGAAACCTGACTCGCTGTCAAGGCAACCAGTAGTGAGAACGCCCACTAGCAACCTAGTCACCAGCCTCGTGCGACAAAAGTCGCTGCTAGTGTGAACGCAGCTTAACCGTTAATAAGAGATGGTAGCAAGCTCTTTTAAAGACAACACGGATGGCTCTTAAAAGAGCCTTTGGGTTCGCTGATCACAAGATGAGATTTTACTTTGAACTGGTGTATTTGGTCACAGCCTTTGTGCCCTCAGACACGGCGTGTTTGGCCAGTTCACCGGGCAGCAGCAGACGCACGGCGGTCTGGATCTCTCTCGATGTGATGGTGGAGCGCTTGTTGTAATGAGCGAGACGAGACGATTCACCGGCGATGCGCTCGAAGATGTCGTTGACGAAAGAGTTCATAATTCCTATCGCCTTGGAAGAGATTCCGATGTCAGGATGAACCTGCTTCAGGACTTTCTACACATACATAGCATAGCTTTCCTTTCTGGATCTTTTGCGCTTCTTTCCTCCCTTGCCAGCGGTCTCGGTGACAGCCTTCTTTGAGCCTTTCTTGGGCGCAGACTTTGCTGGTTCGGGCATGACGATTAGATCACAACTTCTGAAAATTAAATATTTTTTGCTAATTTTAAAAGAGAAAACGGCAGTCTGTGATTGCTGTATCTCCATGGATCAACCCACAGAATGATTTGATTGGCCACAATAAAGCCAATCAGGGGCTTGAAAATGTAAATCCCTCCCATCGCCTCTTGCTTGACGATTACCATCCCCCACCCGTTTCAGTTTCTTTGTTTGACGTTCCTGCATTTTTAGTTTAGTAAAATATATAATTATAATATAATAATCACGGAGTTGATTACTCAGTTTTATTTCAATGTTTAATTAATATTACAATAATAAGAATATACACATTAACATGTAATTCTCAAAACGTTAACTGCAAACATATTAAGTTTGAACAATGACTGCAATACTAAAGTGATATTACATTGTGTTTATTAAACAAATCATAGCTAGTTATACCCTTGAGAAACTTGTTATTTGTATGAAAGGGTGGGCGGCTTTTAAAAGAGCTGTTGGGGTTTACTTTTTTTTTTTTTTGTTTGTTTGTTTCCAGAAATAACTCAACCTCAGAAACCATACAGGGTGCGTCCCTGTCGTTTCAGAGCATATACAACATCCATGGCGGTAACAGTCTTTCTTTTAGCGTGTTCAGTGTAAGTCAGCATCACGAATAACGTTCTCCACGAACACCTTCAACACACCGCGGGTCTCCTCGTAGATCAGTCCGAAAATACGCTTGACACCGCCACGGCGAGCAAGACGACGAATTGCTGGTTTGGTGATTCCCTGAATGTTATGGCGAAAAACTTTCCGGTGACGCTTACCGCCTTTTCCTCTTCCTGACATATTTGCAGTTATTTATACAATCACACTGACTTAAAACATTTAAAAAAAAAAAAAAAAAAAAACTCAGTAAAGAGGGGGAGTTTATGGTTCACTAAAGGACCTAGGTGAAACCACAATCATGGGCTATTTTACGAAATGTCACCCCTTACGTCTAATCCGAGCACACCACTCATATTCTGTTCCAATATTACATTCCCGAGCAAGGACCACACCTCAAATAAATGTTAATGAATAGTATATTGCTCAGAATGTTGTGGAGGAGAAAGAGGATGAAAAGGTAAGGGGACAGGAAGATGGTCAGGTTGATCTGGGCGTCTGGAATTGATGGCCTGGAGAGACTCAGGGTGGGGGTATGGTCTCATTTGTATATTTAGGCCAGACCATTAGGACCCTGGTGCAACCTGAAAGAAGAAAATGCAACATTATCTCTAGTCAGCGGTCATGACCACAGTTGTAGATATAAGCAGACCAAGATTACTTTCTCTGACAATAGTTTTGGTATAGTCATGCCATGGTTTCCCATGTTTGCTTGAGAAATATTACCCACCCAAATTTAGGTTGGTTGAACAACATCCAGTTGACCTAAACAGAAATTCCCTTTTGGCCTTCACAGTGGAAGTACTGAACTAACAGCAAGTGTTACCCAGATCTGTAAAATCTCATTTGGCGTACCCCATGCTCCATCTTAACTTGACTTTATCCTGTTACTAACCAGGTGCAGATATGAGTTAACAAGGTTACAACATGATCTACTGGAGTCAATCATTCCAGAGGAAACAGAATCAATTCAAATGTAACAATGTATTATCAGTCAGGTAAATATGTATTATGTCAATTCAGAGTTAATCAATACAAGACATCAAATTCTCAAAAGTATATCTAAGAGTAAAAGATGCATACCATATTATAATTTATGTTTGCAGAGATTTGACAATCATAAAAACAGAAACATCACTAATATAATAGCATCAAAGTTCACAGTCAAAGCAAGTTCTGCAGACGCTTCTCTCAGTGTTGTGGTTTGGTTGTAGACGTACCTTGTAATGGAAGTCACAGCATTTTGTGGGTTGTTTCTATATAGTGGGCCTCATTTTTCTGAGGCCATAGGTAGAAAATGGACATTTAGAGTTACAGTGATAACGCGTTTTATTGGTTGCACTGGCTTCTTTCAGCTCATCACTAAGGACACATTGTTATTTGTGTATTGCTGACTTTATAAGCTGTTTGTAGTGAGAAAATGACAGAAGTGTTAAGAGGTCTAAGAATACAGTTGAGCTGATGGTTGTGGTTTGACTTCTGCTCTGTTTCTGCTCTGTGATTTTAACAAGAGATAGTTTTTCTTATTCTGCATCTTTAGTTTTATAAACCACAAAATACTACCTCAAGAGCAGAAGATTCACAGCAACATGTGTATGTCATTTTCATTTACTTCCACTTCTTAGAAACCCTGTATAATGTCAAACTTAGAGTCTCTGTTTTCTTAGATTTTATTTGACAGTAAAGCAACATTAGTACCGACTGGTAAAGCTAAATTTCTAGTAAGAGGCTTCTTCCAGTTAATGTTACACCCGAATCTCCTGGTCTAAGAAGTAAGTGCTGTCATGTAACCTTTTAGAGAAGAAATAAACATTTTAAATGTTGTTGTGGCAAATCATCACTCCATCCAATCTGAATCAATATCATTCTGTAGACTGTTTGCATCACTTGTGTGTGACAGTATGCAAAAATACATGTGTTGGTGTTCATATTTTGTATCTGATTGTATGAACGTACCAAAACATAAGTGAAATATCTAAAACTTAATTTCTTTGTTTATTTTCTTGATATATTTCTATAAATCACACTGGGTTTGATTCTGCGTCATGTTGTTGTTGCAAAGTCTTCGTCACATGTGAAATACGGTGACGCAATACTACTTTCATGACAGCAAAGTGATTGTAGATTTGTATCTGATCATATTACAGAAATCATATTTTAATTAACTACAAATAGATGAAAACATGCAAATATTGCCAGAATTTATTGACACGTACAATTTATTACTTTATCTTTATATCAATCATCATCAAGGCAGTTTAGTTGCCATTAACCAGGCCACTGCAATTGTAGACGAGAGAATAACTCAAATAAGAGCAGGAATTACATAAGTAGGCCTACATTAGGATTCAACTCATGATTTTACTTTATATTCACTGGTCTGTTTGTAATGTGTGCGGCTCTGGCAGTGAGAATGAACAAAACAATGCAGTGTGAGAACAACTACTGGAAGACACTGTCTGTGAAACAGTCTTTTCAAGTAACTTGCATGCACGAAAAGACTAAATATATTTAATGGATGTCTTTTTCTTCCTGTTTCTTCATGTATTTCTGGGTAGAGTTTTGTCTCCTCCCTCATCTCTTCTCAAACTGTGAAACTCAGGAAGTGTCTGATTTAGTGCACACAGCACTGTTAAAACAGTCTATTAATGTGTCAGTATGGGGTCCAGTGCACTTCCTCTCATACTCTGTGAGTGTTTCATTATGTTATACACTATCTTCTGTTTTGTTATTCTGTTTTTAATACAGTATTCAGCTGAAGATAAATGATGTGCTGTGTGTAGGAGGGTTTCAGTGCTTATTGTATTGTTTATTGATTCAGTGTGATGATATGTTACGTGTGGATCAGATACAGAGTTTCAGAGAACATCTGTTTATCTGTGCTGCTTGTGAAAGATGGAGGCCCTGTGGACATGTGCTTTTGCTAGTTCGTCTTATTTTAAGTAGTTCAGTTAAATATTTGTGTTAATATGGGTTTGGTGTTGTATGATATTGTATCTTTAAATAGACTCTCCATTAGTGACTCAGAGAGTTTGAGAACACTGACCAAACATGCAAGCTTTTCTATAATTATAATAATAATAAAAATAATAATAATAATAATAACAATGAATAATAACATAAAAAATGGATGTTTAAATCCCACTTAACAATGTCTAGATGTCATTGCGTTAATTACAATATATAACAAGTGTCGTCGGCCAACAAATGATGCTTAAGCTTTTCTCTGAACTAACTTCTGTTTTCTGAGAATTTTTTTTTTTTAATTATTTTAATGAGTTTGTCATTTTTAGCACATGTGTGAAGTCAGTTCTCACATTCTTTGCAGAAAAACCGCAGCTGTAGTTCATCACATTAACATATGAAGATGTTCCACTAATGTTTGACAATCAGAAAGTATCTTTGCTTTTTATTTTGAACATCATATTTGTTTTATAAATGAATTTTGCAAAATGTTTTGAGTGAAAACTGTGTTTGTGCCACATTTCTTAAATGCCACTTGTTTTGACTTGCATTGCAAACATCAAAAGCACTGAGGTCATTCACAGCTAGTTTCCTTTTTGGTTCACTTTAATGTCACTTTAATGAAATCAAAATTGACTTTATTTTTACTTAGCACACCTTGCATCGAGGTGAACAATTAAATCTATGCAAGTTAATCCACTAAAAAAAAAAAAAAAAAGTTTTGGTATTCTTTGATCAAAATCTGAACATTTGCTTCTGCTCTGTAATGTCATTCCTTCTCTGATGACGTCAGTTTGACAGATTATGCAGAACATCCTTTACAGCCTTCAAACTGTTATGTTGTCATGATTGAGAGACAGAGAGGAGGAGCACTAAAATAAAACCAGCTCTATATTCAATATTCAGTTTCAGTTGGAAATACGTCACTATTCTGAAATAAAGTCGGTAGCAACTTCTGGTTCATGCAGACTTTAACTAAACTAGGTTTTGTTCATTTAAAACATTTCCTGAAAACACTCTAAGTGTTCAAATTCTTTTGGCCACTATAAAGTCACAATTAAGTTGGTGTTGTCAGTGTCAAACAGGAAGTGAGGCTGTGTGTTTCTCAAACACGTTGACCTAATGTGGTTTGGACTTCTATAGTTTGTTTTGTTCCAGTGAAGAATCAGTGGTGTGAAACATTAACCACATTAACTTTAATATTTACTTGTTTGCATGTGTAAGTCTTTTATATATAAAGTGTACATTACATTTACTTTAGACATTTCAGTGTGTGATTTGCATTGTTGAATGAATGGAAATGTTTCATATCTGTGTTTCTTCTGCTTGTAGTGTTGATGTCCTTCATCCAGTCTGGATTCACTCAAGGTACTGTGCAGTACACTTGATTTTCTTTAATGAACCAATGTGAATTGCGTTGAAGTACTTTATTTGTCTACATCAGAATACAATATTTGTCTCATTGATGTGTTTTATCCATATTTTGCTGTCATACATCTTCACACAGAATCATCTGTCTGTTCCTCATTATGTTAAAACACTGTCATTGCTGCAGTACGTGCTGTTTATTCAATGAATCAGTCATGGCCATGGTAAAAATAAAGTGTACGTGAATGCACTAAAAATACTTAAAGGGGTCATTGGATGCCCATTTTCCACAAGTTGATATGATTCTTTAGGGTCTTAATGAAAAGTCTGTAACATGCTTTGGTTAAAATTTCTCAATGGTAGTGTAAATAACACCCTTTTTACCTTACCAAAATCAGCTCTGCAAAAATCATCCTGTTCTGGTCGAGGTTGCTTTAAATGTTAATGAGCTCTGCTTGCCCCGCCCCTCTCTTCTCTCGTTGGAGTGATGAGGCTGTTTACTTTAGCCGCATTTAGCTGCGTTTAGCTGCTAAACTTGCTAACTAGCACATTATTAGGAAAGGCGATCGCAAAGATTCATAAAAGAAAAAAAACTCTACTCACTTCTGCTGTAAGTGAAGCTGGATCACGAATGATTCGTGCAAACATAGACGGATATATGTAGATCTGGAGGCGCATTCCCTTCACAAACAAACGTAATCTACTGCATCTTCAGCGGCTCAGATGTCAGGAGTAAATGACGACCACTATGTTCATTATTACATGCAGCAAAACAACACCTCAATTGCTCAATCTGAGATATTCTTGTCTAACTTACATCCCTGCTCCACTATTGAAACAATGGAGGTTGGACTGTTACAGCTGATTTAGGGCGGGTCTGTGGTTAGACACTCATGTCAATCAACTATCATGGGAGCGGCCTCTGTTGATGTGACGCCACAACGACAGGCATCTGAGAACGGCTCGATTTGAAAAAGGGGATATTATTTTTACAGATTAATTAAAACCACTGCATTGATTTTTATTATTATAGAGTAGACCACGCTCTGAAACACGTGTGCATACAGTCCAATGGAGAAGCGAGACGTCACAGGCAGCGTGACGTAGAGACCAGGAAGCTTAAAAGCACGTGCGGTGCATGCAGCCGGCAGCTTCTGTCTTTCAGCAAGCGCTCTGTGTGTGTGTGTGTGTGTGTGTGTGTGTCACTCTGTTTTTTGTGCTAGTTTGCATAGTTTTTATTTGAGAGTGTCATTATGTCCTACAAAGCATTCTTACGAATATAAGCAGCGGCATTTTAGTCTGTGTGTTCCTCTCTGCCTGCGCTATTTCGGGTGGCGATACACACAGCCTATTTGTTGTCTGTTTGGGAGCGAAGCATGGGAGTTAGTTCTCGAGGGAGCTGACTGCCCACGTTTGCGTTCCCCGCGGCTCAGCTTCTGCTTCTGCCAAGGCAGGGCGGCGGCTGTGATCGTGGGGATCGCATATAGATCTATGGACAGGTTAGAGACGGGTCCGCCCTATCTCTGCCTTTCTCCCTAGATCTAGCCCTCTCTCTCTGGGTCAGAAGCCCGCGCTGCGGTTCTTCCCCCTCTGAGTGAGAGCTCGCGCTGCTGCAGCTATCTTTCTCAGAGGAGATTGATGCTGTCCGCATATGAGCTGACTGCATTTTAGATCGCTCGTTTCTACCTGCTCTCGCTTTTAAAGAATAAATAAATAAATAATAGGAACGGGGATTCAAGCGATTTATGTGTGATTTGTTCGGGAGCTGAGCATGTACAGTCTGCCCTTGAGGGGGCGGGCTGTGTTCATTCATAAATGTGTTCAAAAAAAAAAAAAAAAAAAAAAGCTACGTGCATTTTGAATGTTTAGCTCTTCTCCCATTATTTAATTCTGATGAATTACATTTATTTACTGCACTCTCACCCTATACTTTCGCTAAGTGTGTGGATGCTGCTAGAAAAAAGTGGCTTAGCTGTGGCTGCCAGGGCATCTGCATACTGAACCTTAATGACATTTTGTCAGTATTAGCTCATTCTGAGCATGGGCGGTGCGTCATCGAGATGTCGTCCTCGCCCATATGAAAGAACTGGGGTTGTGCACTCTCACCCCGCACTTTCACCAAGTGTGTGGATGCTGCTCTGGCTCCTCTGGATTCCAGGGCATCCGCATACTGATCTATATCAACGATTGTTGATAATAGATCGTTTCAGAGCTTTGGGGGTTCGACATCGAGATGTCGTTCTCGCTCATATGAAAGTGTTGGGGTTGAGACTGAACGCCAAGAAAAGTGTGCTTTCTCCATTACAGAGAACCACTTATCTGGGCGTGGTGTGGGATTTGACCACGATGCAGGCACGTCTGTCACCTGCTCGGATTGAGTCAATCCTCACTGCAGTCGTGAGAGTGAGAAAAGGCCGGTCACTCGCTGTAAAGCAGTTTCAACAACTGCTGGGTCTGATGGCAGCTGTGTCCAACGTGATACCTTTTTGCCTGCTGTACATGAGACCCCTACAGTGGTGGCTCAGGACCAAGCGGTTCTCCCCGAGGGGAAACCCGTTTCACACATAAAGGTCACGCGGTGATACCTACGTGCCTTGGACATGTGGAGGAAGTCTTGGTTCCTGTCTCAGAGCTCCTTGTTGCCGCGTAATGCTAGCGACGGATGCGTCCCTCACCGGTTGGGGAGCGGTCATGGACGGCCACCCTGCATATGGTCTGTGGAGTGACCGCCGTCTCACTTGGCATATTACTGCCTGGAGATGCTGGCCGTGTTTCAGGCTCTGAAACACTTCCTCCCAGACCTAAGAGACCGCCATGTGTTGGTGCGCACCGACAGCACAGCGGTGGTCTACTACATCAACCACCAGGGAGGTCTGCGTCGCGCCCCTTGTACAAGCTGGTGCACCAGATCCTTGTGTGGTCCCAGGACAAACTCATATTCATATTCCTGGGCATCTCAACTTGGGAGCAGACATCCTGCCGAGGCAGAGGCCGAGGCTCAGGTGGACCTCTTTGTGAGAGTTAGACATCGCAATGTCCCCTCTGGTGCTCTCTGACTCATCCAGCTCCACTGGGGCTGGATGCCATAGTACAGACGTGGCCGAGGCTTCGTCCGTACGCCTTTCCCCGATTGCTCTGCTCCCAGGAGTTCTGGAGAGAGTGCGCTATGTTTTTCCCTCGCCGGAGTATTGGAAGTTGTGGGTGTGACCGCTGAGGGGGCACACCTCATAGCTTCCGGTCTCCTCCTCCTCGAGGAAACTGTACGCCCTGAAGTGGAAACCTTTCACTTCATGGTGTGAAGACCGCCAGCAGGACTCAGTTAACTGCCCAGTTGGTACAGTGCTGGGGTTTCTGTAGGATCGGTTCTCCACAGGGTTAGCCCAGTCCACCCTGAAGGTCTACGTGGCGGCTATTTCGGCCTACCACGCCCCTCTGGGTGGCTCCTCAGTGGGTAGGAACCCCCTCGTTACACGTTTCCTCCGCGGTGCGCTGAGGCCTAGGCCTCTGGCCAGGTGTAGCTTTGCTAAGTGTGGTCGGGATGTTATTTCATAGCTTTGAGTCCTCTGACCCTCCCTTCTTGGGGGTCAAGGCTCTCTTCTCTTAAGTTGGCTTCAGAATGCTGTGGAATGTCCACCCCTTTGACTTTAAGGTTCTTTCCTGGACTTGTGCCACTTCTGGCTCTTTTTCTCTCGCCCTAGCTGTGCTCTTCCACACTAGGCAGGGATTTGAAGTCTGGTGGCGTGGGCATCTCGTTCCCATAGCGTTTTCGACGCAGCTCGAGTTCCTGAAGGGGAACGTCTCAGGTTACATATGTAACCATGGTTCCCCGAGGGAACGAGACGCTGCGTCTCGGGCCATACTTCCAGCATCCCTGCAGCGCTTGCTTCTGCTTGTTTCAGAGCGTGGTCACGCTGGAGGCGTTCCCATAGCGTTTTCGACGCAGCGTCTCGTTCCCTCGGGGAACCATGGTTACATACGTAACCTGAGACGATTTGTACATTCACTGCCAACACACATTAATGTTTAAACAACAAGTAAAAGTGAACTTTGCATCCGATGACCCCTTTAAATACAGGCAAGAACATTTGTAGGACATTCTTATTTTTTGTGCTGAATAAAATTGTAAAACTTATACACTATAAATACACTAATTAAAAGTATATTTCTACTTCAGTAGTACTTCAGTGCAATTGCAAAAATATACTAAATACCAATGATTTTTAAATTGATTTTAGTATTGAAATAAAATGTATTAGTTATCCTAAGTTTAAATAAAATTGATTTTAGTTAAAATATTATTAAGGTAATAGTTGTAAGTGCATTTTCCCAACTGTGCTACTTAAGTACACTTGATATAAATACACTACACTGTATAAAAAAAAAAAATCGGTGACAATCAACAAATGTTAAAAGATGAGTTTTTCACGTCACAATACAACAAATAGCTAACAATAATGGAAAAACAACAACAAAAAAGTTTAGATGACGTTAGCAAACAGCAAAAAAAAAAAAAAAAAAAAAGAGAGAAGAGAAGAAGAACAAAAACGGGACAAAGACAGAGGTAATGTGCTGTAATGAATGATTATTATATATAAAAAATAAAAAAAAAAACAGTAGATGAGGTAAAAGTTTGTGAACAATTATTTATAACGTATTTGGGTATTTATTGTATTTTTAATTTGAATTGGCTAATTTAGTGATGTTTGTATAAAACTGGGCTTAATAAAAATAGCAACATTTTATGTAAAATTCACATTAAAGTACTTTTCTCAGTTTTAATCGTGGTGATGACGTTAGAAAAGGCTATAGTTTAGTAGAACTTTGCTGCCATCTACTGGAAATTGAACACTTCAGATTCATTTTGAGGATTAAACAGTAATGTTACTGTATGCTAGTGAAGTGTTCAAACAAAACTGTAGTTTTGTGCAGGAATATTTTTATTCTTGCAGTTTGTGTTTAATTTATAATGTAACTTAGGCAACACCTATATTTTTATAGTTTCACTGGAAACAATTTAAAATAAGGTTAATTTTCCATAACATTAACAACAATAATTAATGCTGTTACAAATGTATTGTTCATTGTTAGTTCAAGTTAGTTAATACATTCACTAATGTTAAAAATGATACCTTATTGTAAGTGTTTCCGTTTCACTATCGTGTGTGGATCAGATACAGAGTTTCAGAGAACATCTGTTCATCTGTGCTGCTTGTGAAAGATGGAGGCCCTGTGGACATGTGCTTTTGCTAGTTCTTCTTATTTTAGGTAGTTCAATTAAATCAAATGTATTTGTGTTAATATGGGTTTGGTGTTGTATGATATTGTATCATTAAATGGACTCTCCATTAGAGACTCAGAGAGTTTGAACATCAGAACACTGACCAAACATGCAAGCTTTTCTATAATTATAATAATAATAATAATAATGAATAATAACAATTGAAAAAAATGGATGTTTAAATCCCACTTAACAATGTCTAGATGTCATTGTGTTAATTACAATATATAACAAGTGCCGCCAACAAATGATGCTTAAGCTTTTCTCTGAACTAACTTCTGCTTTCTGAGAATTTTTTTTTTAATTATTTTAATGAGCTTGTCATTTTTAGCAGATGTGTGAAGTCAGTTCTCACATTCTTTGCAGAAAAACCACAGCTGTAGTTCATCACATTAACATATGAAGATGTTCCACTAATGTTTGACAATCAGAAAGTATCTTTGCTTTTCATTTTGAATATCATATTTGTTTTATAAATGAATTTTGCGAAATGTTTTGAGTGAAAACTGTGCTTGTGCCACATTTCTTAAATGCCACTTGTTTTGAAAATATCATCAGTTTTTTTTTTTTTTTTTTTTAATTAGAA
This sequence comes from Cirrhinus mrigala, assembly GCA_036247105.1. NCBI lineage: Eukaryota > Metazoa > Chordata > Actinopteri > Cypriniformes > Cyprinidae > Cirrhinus > Cirrhinus mrigala. Next base: position 57,734 of record JAMKFB010000269.1, on the reverse strand, counting down.
AATGTAGCCTAACATCCAATAGTCAAATATACACCTCCATTTCTTTCTTCAGATGCACTTTTGAAATATTTAGCTGTGCAGTTTCTGTGTGAATTTATTTTTTGTTTGAACACGATGATTATTGGTGGAATGGGATGTGAGGCAAGGGGCGGCAGGTAAAATCTTGCTTAAGGCAGCAAATTGACCAGCAATTGAGTTTTTTTTTTTTTTAGTATTTGAGACTCAAAATGTTTCGTAAACTGGAAAATATGTGGTTGCATTTTTTAGAGTGTAGCACTAATAATTAAATTTAAATCAAATTGTAGTCAGATAAAGACTATAAAGAGACACTGTTTTGTTTGTTTGTACATTACATATCATACCTGTGCTGCATTGTTGTATCTATGTGGTAACAGGGTAATTATCCTTTCAATCTATGAGTGTTTACATTTACATGAATTACATTTACAGTCATTTAAATCAGATGTATTATTTCTAACATTCAATTTATTAATGATAGAAAGCAACAGCTTCATGAAGTGACTATATTCACAGTAGGTGTAATTTTTATGTTTAGATTGTTAAATTGTGAATTTTGGTACACAATAAGTATATTTCAACATAAAGTATAGACTGCATATACACTCTAAAAAATGCTGGGTTAAAAACAACCCAATTTGGGTAATTTTGGCAACCCAGCGCTGGGTCAAAAAGGGACGAACCCAACGCTGGGTTGTTTTGACCCGGCGAGTTGGGTTGAATTATTGACCCAGCATGCTGGGTTGCTTTTTGTATGGTTTAAAATTACTACACTGCTAGGCTAAAATGAACCCAAAATTGAGCTTGCCATTAAATCTACAAATCTTGTTCTTTATAAAGTCACTTTAACACACACAGAATGACTATCAAAAGATAAATGTTTATTAAAAACTACAACAAGAGAAAACATTCAAAAGTAACATGCATGTGAAAAGAAATGCAAAAAAAGTATGGCATTAGCAGGTACAGAGTTTATAAATGAAGCACTGAACATCTGCTGACAATTTTGTCTGGTAAATTTTGTATATTGTATAAAACTACTATACAAAAACACTACTTTACAATAATTGTACAATTAGTTAAGTTTCTTTTTTTTTTTTTTTTTTTTTTAACACAAACTAAAAATAAAACCACAACATTAACACTGACATTATAACATTTAACACAAGCAAATGTGTAAAGTATTGTGAGCATGTGCATGAATGAGTGTGAATGAGTGTGAACTCCATTTCTACTGAACAACACAGAACAAGCATTTGACATTTCGTTTTTACAGACTATACACTTACGGTTTATTTCATAGTCCATGATCACATACAGAAAATGCATCACTGCCAATTTTCATGATCTCTTTAAGATAATTAATGTAGTCATGAAGCCCCATCAGCTCAGCAAAGGCGTGCGACATCTTTGACATTATCCAGGGTGGCCTCCTCCTTTAAAACCACTTTTGCATCAGTTTAGGGGAAAGATAATTTCTCCTCTTTGTCCAGCATTCATCCCAGTCACCACCTGCTCTTCATCAGTGGCCTAAAAGAGAAAAACATTTAAAAAAGAAAAATGTAACCATTTTTAAACAGAGGTGCATCCAATTCTGTAAGGATAGGTAACTAGACTGTTTTATAATTTCAACCATATTTTGTGGTTGTTTATTGTCTTTGTCTACCACAGTGCTCTAGAATACTACAATAGCAGACAACAGTAACATTTATTTTCTAAACATAACTCCCACAAACATAACTTATGTCTCTGGCCTTTTAACCTCTACATAAAACATTCTTTTACACTTAGTCCAAAAAAAAAAAAAAATTATGACCTTTACTTGCCTTAAACCATCTCTCCCTCTCTTATGAAGAAGCTGAGAATATCACCTCCTCACACAAGCAGGATTCTGTGTCATTAACTCCAAAGTTGGTTTAGGTTCTGCAATGAAAAACACAGACATCAGTGGTTTAATTAAAATGTGAACAAGTCATCATTAGGGGTGGGAAAAAAAATCGATATTGCAATATATTGTTGTGTTCTCTGTCGCAATAAATAATCGATACACTAACAGCCAATATCGATATTTTATTACAACACAAAATGATTAATTTACCCGTTGTCAGTGTCACTGTCACTACCCAATATCTACCATTCTGTTTGCGGGGGGCGCTGTTCGAGTAAATAGGGGTAAAGTGGCGCAAACAGCGGCCGTTGAAGAACACAAGTTAACTAACAACAACAGAGAAGAAGCGCAGAGAATGGCGGAAAATAATAAAAAACAAATCAAAGACCCACCCGCAAGTTTCCACTCTAACGTGTGGAGACACTTCGGGTTTTACGAGACAGTCGACGGAAAGGCACTGGATAAAGACTATGCAATCTGCAAGAACTGCTTTGCAAAGATAAAATATAACAGCAACACTACGAATCTGCAAATGCACCTCGTTCGCTATCACGGTGAACTACTCTCAGGTGATAATGAGGGCAAACCAAGTCAGCCGACAATCACTACTGCGTTCAAAGCAAAGCTCCCCTTTGGGTCGCCGAGGGCAGAGAGTATCACTAAGTCCATCGCCGAATTTATTTGCAAGGACCTTCGCCCTTACAGCGTGGTCGAGAATGATGGATTTTGCAGAATGTTGGCAACACTGGAACCGTACTTCATGCACTTTTATCTGTCTAGCTGTACAGTGTTTACATTTAAGACCAGGAGGCAGTGAGTTATTATGCAAATGCATATTTCTTTGCACAATGTTGGAAATGTTGGCATTAATAAATGCATCAGATTTCCTTATTCCTTATTTTTCTTTTTCAGTCACATATATCGTGATATATCGTTGATGAAATTTCTTCCAATATATTGAATATCGTAGATATCGCGAATCGTGATATTATCATTATCGTGGGCCACATATCGCCACAGAATTGAATCGTGAGTTACCTGTATCGTCCCACCCCTAGTCATCATACTGTTGTTGCATCAAAATGTGAAGTAAACAAGCAGGAGACAACAGAAACATGTATTTTCTAAAATAACTTGCATCAATCCTGAAAGAATGAAGCTCTCCTATGTCTCTGGCTTTCAACATCTACAAAAAAGGAAACATTCTTTTAACAACAGTAAAAAAAAAAAAAAAAATGCTAATATAGAAATTACAACCTTTACTTGCCTTATACCGTCTTTCCCTCTCTTCTGAAGAAGCTGAGCCGATCGCCTCCTCTCACACGCAGTCTTCAGTGCCGTTAACTCCCGGCGTGGGCACAACGAAGACTCAAAGCTCAACAAGTCTGAAATATTACATGCAAAACATTACTTTTAACAATTAAAACTTAATCAGCCTCAAAATAATTAGGCTAGTCTTCATTACACGACGCCGTTTTCTTTAGGAAACTACTTTTTTTGTGTGTCTACATGTGGGGCGAGTGTGTGAATATTTGTTTGCGTGCATGAGGGTGGGAACGTATGCTTGTGTATATGTGTGCTTGTTTGTCTATGTCCGTGTGTCAGGTCAGGCCTTAACCTCCGCCTCACTCATCATCTCAGGCCCCCCCACCCCACCACCACGCCCTGCCGGTGGAGGATGCCCCCGGCCGCCGGTGCGTTGGTGGTTTCTCGCTCCGGGGCGGGATGCTCGGGTGAGCGCTGGCCCACTCTCGGCGGTCGCTTGGCGGGGCCTGGCCCTCCTGGCTTTGCTGGGCCCCGGCTGGGGGGTGGGGGGCCCTTGGATCTCCGGGCCCAGGGGCGGGTCTGCCCTGGCTTGCCGCCGCGGCCTCCTGGGGCGTCTGCATTGTGGCTGCCGGATGACCCCCCTCCGGGCTCTCCTCTGCCCTTTTCTGGGTGGGGGCCGCGGTTGTCCCTGCGGTGGTTCTCCTGGGACTCCCGTGCCCTGGGGGGCCTCTGGATGTTTGGGGCCCGGGTCTCCTCCATGTCTGCTTCATGCCTTGCGGGACGGGGCTGTGGTTCCCCACACACACTATTAAACATTTACATGGAGGAACCTTATGAACACAAACGCGCTCACACACACAGGTGTACACACAAGCATTCACATTGGTGTAAAAACAGGTGCTCACAGACACACACTGTCTTGATCTGCTGCTGCTTCAAAACATATTGTGTAATACTAGTTATGTGTGCTGCGCAATAACATTTAACATTTAGTATTTACTGTGATTTATATAGATGTTGGTTGTTGCTGCAGTTTCTCTGCTGTTGTGTCTTCTGTTGTTTTCTCTTTTTGTCAGCAGGTATGGAAGCAGCATCTGTTTTTGTTCTTTCTCTCTCTCTCTATCCTCCTTCTCTTTTTTTCTCTCTCTCTCTCTCCCCCTCCTCCGTTGACTTTCTCCCCAATTTTTTTTCTTCTTCCTTTTTTTATTTTTTGTATGTTAGAATTTTTATTATTATTATTATTATTAATATTATTATTATTTTATATATATATATATATATATATATATATATATATATATATATATATATATATATATATATATATATATATAAAATATTTTTTTTTTACTTTCAGTTTAATCGCGGAAAAAAGTTTACGAATTAACATGTGAATCTGTTAATAACCGTCTATTAACGCCTAAATCTTGTGTAAATATGACATATGAAACTCACAGACGTTGTATTAAAGGTATCTCTTCCGTTCAGTAGAAGAGGCCGGTAAGACTATTTCTGAGGCAAAAACCGCGTCAGCGTATTTTCCAATAAAAGCTCTTTTCCGACTTTTTGCACATTCCATGAAATCTCAAAATACTCCCGGACACACATAATGAATGATGACTTTACATTTATAATCTTTACTTACCGAAAATCGTCCTTCACTCGCTTCCGTCTGCAGACGCTGAGAAAATGGCCGCTTCTCGCACTTTTTTGACGTACGGTGAACACGACGTGCCTGTTCTCTCTCAGCATTTTTAGAGTGTAGTACATTCTTATTTTTGTGCTAAATAAAAGTGTAAAACTTATACACTATAAATGCACTAATTATACTATATACCACTATTATACTATATACTATATATACTAAATACCACTGATATTTAAATGAATTTTAGTACATTGAAATAAAATATATTACAGCAAAAATATACAGAGGGTTTTTATTAGTGTATTTCTTAAAGGTGTGCTTCAAATGATTTAAAAATGTGTTCAATGTTAGTACACTTTCATACAGTCATCACAAGTTTAAATTAAATTGATTTTACTTAACGTAATAGTTGTAAGTGCATTTTCTACTTAAGTACACTTGATATAAATACACTACACTGTAAAAAAAAAAAAAAAAAAAAAAAGTGGAGAAAACGTAAAAAAGGTGACAATCAACTATGGAGGGTCAAATTACTCAAAATTAAATAAATGTTGAAATATATAAATAAATCATTAAATGCATCATTTAATTATTGAAAGCATAAATAAATGTATAGATATTTATTTATTTAAATATATATTTATTTATTTAACTTTTCATTTATTTAAATTTTTATTTATTTATTTAAATATTTATTTATATATTTATTTACGCATTTATTTCTGCATTAATTTATTTATTTTTACGCATTTATTTATTGCCTCCACATTTAATTTTGATGTTTGCGGTTGTCGGCACGTCGCTCAACAATAGTGGGCGTCACCTTTCCAGCTCCATTTCTTTGGTCTTTCTAGTTCAGGCGCCTTTTTCATGTTTTTTGCATCACAAACTATAGCTGATCGAGGATGGTACAGTAAAAGATCTGTCGTTGACTCTTTCAGTTGAAGTGACATGATATCTGACACACGAAGCCATTAGCACACGCCACTATACTCAGTGGCACAACGGCTGACACTTCGGGTTTTCACTGACATGTATCAGCAGAGAGTGGCATGTGCTACTGACCCTCTTACTGAACATGTTAACACATGCACTTAACTGCAGGACGATGTTTCACTGATGACGCATTTCTATCAAATGTAGGATCAATTGCAGAATTGATTTGTATGTATTTGCTTGTGCCTGTGCCGATGGATTGTGTCAGTGTCGCGGCACCTCGAGTGACTCTCATTCTGCCGCTGTCAACCGGAGAATAACGTAGAGTAGACTGTGTAACACACACACACACACAGCGCAGAGCGGGATTTCACTGATGACACGTTTCGGTTTCTGTCCAGCATTTTCATTACGTCGCGCAGTTAATGTGTACAACATCTTAGGCTTCTTCATGTGTTTAATATTTTTCTTGTCTCCCTTTGTTTACCTGAATGTTTTGACCAATACTTTAATAAAAAATCACATTGTTATAAGATGGTTTCATTTCATATTGCATAATTCTATAAAATATACTTTTAAGTATTAAAGCCATAGATGAGATAGATTGCATGCACGCCGGTAGGTGTCACGTCAGGATCAAAGTTTACAATAACGGATGGAATGCGGTATTCGTAATGACCCATGATAGATTAGCTGTGTCTCATTTCAAAGGATGCGCCCTCCGGAGGTCCTATCCTTTGGAGGTCGCATCCTCTGTAGGATGCGTATGCGGAGTGTCCTTAAGCCTAGAATTAAATGAGACGGCCTTCGTAGGACGGACGGAAAAGGAAAAAGGAAGCATCACGTTGCAATGGCAACACACTAACAGTCTACACCGGACTCGACAGCTGTGTCACGCCACGGCCGCCTAGTTGTTCTCTAACACTAAATAAATAAAGGAAAATTATTTCTAAACTTGGAAAGTAATTTGAAAAGAAACTGTTTCTTTACTTGTTTTATTTTATTGCATATTTGAGGAGCTGCAGCGTAAGTACAACTGACATCTGTTACAGAAAAAGGAGGAGAAAAAAGGAGGACAAAAAATGTATTAGTTTTACTTTTTATATTTAAACACCACATCGTCGCAATTTTTTTTTCAAACAAACGACCGTTGGTCACGGCGATGCAAAGAATTGTGGGTTATATGTAGCAGCGAAGGATACACCGCATGCATCCTCCGAATTCCTGTGAAAGAAGGACGCATTCGAAGGTCGCATTTGGAGTGTCCTACTTGCTTTTCTGAAATGAGACAGCCTCTATGACGTTTGTAGCCTTCGAATGCAACCTCCGGAGGGTGCATCCTTCATAATGAGACACAGCTATTGATTCCTTGTGTTTCCTTGTGTTGCCGCCACATACGGTGACATTCCGCGACACTGACACAATCCATCGGCACAGTCACACAAGCAATTACATACAAATCAATTCCAAGATGTAATCCTACATATGATAGAAACGCGTCATCAATGAAATATCGTGGTACAGTTAAGTGCGTGTGTTAACATGTTCAGTAAGAGTGTCAGTAGCACATGCCACTCTCTGCTGATACATGTCAGTGAAAACCGGAAGTGTCAGCGGTTGTGCCACTGAGTATAGTGGCGTGTGCTAATGGCTTCGTGCGTCAGATGTCATGTCACTTCATCTGCAAGAGTCAACGACAGATCTTGTACTGTACAGCTATAGTTTGTGATGTGAAAAACATGAAAAAGGCGCCTAAACTAGAAAGACCAAAGAAATCGAGCTGGAAAGGTGACGCCCACTATTGTTGAGTCACGTGCCAACAACCGCAAACATCAAAATGAAATGTGGAGGCAATAAATAAATGCATAAATAAATGCATAAATAAATAAATAAATAAATAAATATTTAAATAAATACATATTTATACATTTATTTATGCTTTCAATAATTAAATGATGCATTTAACGATTTATTTATATATTTCAACATTTAATTTGGCCCTCCATAATCAACAGTTGTTAAAAGATGAGCTCTTTACATCACAGTACAACAAATAACTAACAATAATGACAAAACAACAAAGTTTAGATGAAGTCAGCAAACAGCAAAAAAATAATCCTGTAACAGTGACTACATAATTTATTCATGCTGTAATGTTCAGACGACTGTGTTTGACTAGTTAGGAAAACATTTGTGGTAATTCTGTTGGTCTGACAAGGTTTTTTTTAATTTTATTTATTTATTTATCTATTTATTTATTTACTTTTTTGCTTTCAAGAAAGTAACTTTTTTTTTAGTATTTAAGACTCAAAATGTTTCGTAAACTGGAAAATATGCAGTTGCACTTTTTTTTTTTTTTTTTTTTTTTTTTTTTTTTTTTATATAGAGTGTAGCACTAATAATTAAATTGAAATCAAATTATAATTAGATAAAGACTATAAAGAGATACTGTTTTGTTTGTTTGTACATTACATATCATACCTGTGCTGCATTGTTGTATCTATGTGGTAACAGGGTAGTTATCCTTTCAATCTATGAGTGTTTACATTTACATGAATTACATTTACAGTCATTTAAATCAAATGTATTATTTCTAACATTTAATTATTTGATTTGATTTGGAAACCATGTAGTTAAGTATATCATATAAAGGGAATATTAACATAATTACAATACATTTATTATTATTTTTTTATTTTATTTATTTTACAGAGAAAGTATGTTAAAAGCACATTTTAGTTAAAATTCTTGGTGTCCCAAAATAGTGCATTTGAGAACACATAGATGTTCTTAAGATTATCTTAAGAAGTACTAAAGAATAATTTGTAGTTAAGTGCAAAGTTAGTGTGTGGAAATAGAGCACTTTAAGTACATTATGGAAGTGCACTAAGTGTACAGTGTTTTTTCACCTGGATGCAGTAAAAGTTTAGTCAGACACTGATTTCAGATATGAACAAATGCATTTACAGTGTTCCCGCGGGTAGTTAAAAAGTCTAGTTGTATCAAATTTAAGGTCATAAAAATTCCTAAATTGTACAAGAAAGTCTTAAATACGATTAAGAGGTCTTAAATTTTGGGCACGGGAAGACCAGAATTGCGATACATCTTAGTGTGACAATTAAACTTCAAAAGGTTATGATTTTATTAAATAAACATGAGCGCTGCACGTTCAAAATGCGGTGCTGAGCTGCTTTGTGTACTGCCGTTACCGGGGAAACGCATGTCTGCAGTTCCGAATGCGCCATCTGCTGGCAGAGATTGAATGTGCATTTTCAATAGCCTGTTGTTTTGAGTAGGGTTTTATTTTTTTTTTTTTTTTTTTTTTTTTTCTTTGTCGTATGTAAAATATACTAATAAATTAACAGCTCATACTATTTATGGCACTTGCTATTCATTCTGTATATTATTATTTTAAGGAAATACTGTATGTAGTTGTTTAATTGTATACACTTAATTATCGTCCTAACCAACTCCTAACCCTAATAATGTATATTAGTACTTTAATAAATGTAAAATAACTTGAATACAAATACTAATTTACAACATCCAGCAGCACAATGAACTGTTTTGGACAGCTAAATAAATTAAATGGAGGTTGCTGACACCCCCTCGAAACTCAAGTTCATGTCACCTTATACATTAAAAATAAGATGGAAAGATTAAAAAAAAATGAATAGTTTCCATTAGAGCTGCACAATTAATCGAATTTCTAATCGTGATTACAATTACAGATGCCATAATTATGTAGTCGTTCAAAGGCACAAAAAAAATCCACTTGCATTATTCTGTCTTCTTAAGAGGTGTGTGTGTGAGAGAGAGAGAGAGAGAGAGAAAGGGAGTGAGTGAGTGAGAGAGAGTATGTTTTTCCTACAAGTTATCTTAAGTTTTTTTTTTTTTTTTTTTTTTATTATTGTTTTAATTTTTACATTTTTACATTTTTTTTTTTA
>JAMKFB010000269.1:0-47531 GCA_036247105.1 Cirrhinus mrigala | reverse complement strand
ATGTGAATAAGTGCATTTAATTAGAACTTAATTACAATTTTTATCAATATATTTTACTTGCATTTGAAAATGCATTTGTTAAATCAGGGTTGCTGCAGGATTTTTAAGCTCGAATTTAAGACTTTTTGAGACCTGCACAAATAAAATTAATACCATATGAACAGGGTATAGGGCAATGTCTATGGTTAAATATTAAACTGTAAAATTTAATATTAATATAATAATAATAATAATAATAATAATAATAATAATAATAATAATAATAATAATAATAATAATATAAACTACTGTAAAAACTGATTTACAGTTCAGATACAATTTTTCACAAAAACAAAAAGTTTTTATAAAATGATACACTTCACATTTCTTTAAAGTACAAATTTTTAAGAAAATAGATGAGTCAAAAGTATTACTACTAAAACTACTATTACTATTAAACAATTATTATCAATAAATTATTATATTAATTAAAAAACATACAAATATATTTTAGTGTTTAGATTTTTATAATGCATTTTCTTCTTAATGATCCACCAGTGCACATTTACAGCTCTGCATTTTTGCAGGGTAAAAATGTGTGTCACTTTTCGCTTTGGCCAAAAACAATCCCAATACTTTGTTCCTGCAATTCCCGGAGGCTGCAGTTCTAGGACAACATTTCTAGGACCCTGACAGTGCAATCTAGCAATTTCATTCCAACAGAGAAACATCAAACAGACACAAAGACTAGATCCATGGAAACTAGAGCTACGTGATTATGACAAAAAATAATAATTGTTGAAACAATTATGATTATCACAATTTACATTGAATGATGTTTTGAATAGCTTTATACCATTGCATGCCGCATTTTTATATATGTAGTTTCTTGTTTAAATACTAAAAAAAAAAAAAAAAAAAAAAAAAAAAAAACCCTACTCAAAACAACAGGCTATTGAAAATGCACATTCAATCTCTGCCAGCAGATGGCGCATTCGGAACTGCAGACATGCGTTTCCCCGGTAACGGCAGTACACAAAGCAGCTCAGCACCGCATTTTGAACGTGCAGCGCTCATGTTTATTTAATAAAATCATAACCTTTTGAAGTTTAATCGTCATACTAACATGTATCGCAATTCTGGTCTTCCCGTGCCCAAAATTTAAGACCTCTTAATCGTATTTAAGACTTTCTTGTACAATTTAAGAATTTTTATGACCTTAAATTAGACTTTTTAACTACCCGCGGGAACACTGTAAATGCATTTGTTCATATCTGAAATCAGTGTCTGACTAAACTTTTACTGCATCCAGGTGAAAAAAGTGCAGAAAAATGCACTTTACTTCAGTACACTTAGAGCACTTCCATAATGTACTTAAAGTGCTCTATTTCCACACACTAACTTTGCACTTAATATACTACAAATTATTCTTTAGTACTTCTTAAGATAATCTTAAGAACATCTATGTGTTCTCAACTACACTATTTTGGGACACCAAGAATTTTAACTAAAATGTGCTTTTAACATACTTTCTCTGTAAAATAAATAAATAAATAAATAAATAAATGTATTGTAATTATGTTAATATTCCCTTTATATGATATACTTAACTACATGGTTTCCAAATCAAATCAAATAATTAAATGTTAGAAATACATTTGATTTAAATGACTGTAAATGTAATTCATGTAAATGCAAACACTCATAGATTGAAAGGATAATTACCCTGTTACCACATAGATACAACAATGCAGCACAGGTATGATATGTAATGTATGAACAAACAAAACAGTATCTCTTTATAGTCTTTATCTGACTATAATTTGATTTCAATTTAATTATTAGTGCTACACTCTATAAAGAAAAAAATAAAAAAAAAGAAAAAAAAAAAGAAAAAAGTGCAACTGCATATTTTCCAGTTTACGAAACATTTTGAGTCTTAAATACTAAAAAAAATGTTACTTTCTTGAAAGCAAAAAAGTAAATAAATAGATAAATAAATAAATGAATAAAATTAAAAATTAAAAAAAAAAACCTTGTCAGACCAACAGAATTACTCCAAATGTTTTCCTAACTAGTCAAACACAGTCGTCTGAACATTACAGCATGAATAAATTATGTAGTCACTGTTACAGGATTATTTTTTTGCTGTTTGCTGACTTCATCTAAACTTTGTTGTTTTGTCATTATTGTTAGTTATTTGTTGTACTGTGATGTAAAGAGCTCATCTTTTAACAACTGTTGATTATGGAGGGCCAAATTACTCAAAATTAAATAATTAAATAAATGTTGAAATATATAAATAAATCGTTAAATGCATCATTTAATTATTGAAAGCATAAATAAATGTATAAATATTTATTTATTTAAATATTTATTTATTTACGCATTTATTTCTGCATTTATTTATTGCCTCCACATTTCATTTTGAGGTTTCCGGTTGTCGGCACGTCACTCAACAATAGTGGGCGTCACCTTTCCAGCTCGATTTCTTTGGTCTTTCTAGTTTAGGCGCCTTTTCCATGTTTTTCGCATCACAAACTATAGCTGTACAGTACAGTAAAAGATCTGTCGTTGACTCTTGCAGATGAAGTGACATGACATCTGACGCACGAAAGCCATCAGCACACGCCACTATGCTCAGTGGCACAACCGCTGACACTTCCGGTTTTCACTGACATGTATCAGCAGAGAGTGGCATGTGCCACTGACACTCTTACTGAACATGTTAACACATGCACTTAACTGCACCACGATATTTCATTGATGACGCGTTTCTATCATATGTAGGATTACATCTTGGAATTGATTTGTATGTAATTGCTTGTGTGACTGTGCCGATGGATTGTGTCAGTGTCGCGGAATGTCACATTATGTCCCGGCAACACAAGGAAACACAAGGAATCAATAGCTGTGTCTCATTATGAAGGATGCACCCTCCGGAGGTTGCATTCGAAGGCTACAAACGTCATAGAGGCTGTCTCATTTCAGAAAAGCAAGTAGGACACTCCAAATGCGACCTTCCAATGCGTCCTTCTTTCACAGGAATTCGGAGGATGCATGCGGTGTATCCTTCGCTGCTACATATAACCCACAATTCTTTGCATCGCCGTGACCACCGGTCGTTTGTTTGAAAAATTTGCGACGATGTGGTGTTTAAATATAAAAAGTAAAACTAATACATTTTTTGTCCTCCTTTTTTCTCCTCCTTTTTCTGTAACAGATGTCAGTTGTACTTACGCTGCAGCTCCTCAAATATGCAATAAAATAAAAGTAAAGAAACAGTTTCTTTTTAAATTACTTTCCAAGTTTAGAAATAATTTTCCTTTATTTATTTAGTGTTAGAGAACAACTAGGCGGCCGCGGCGTGACACAGCTGTCGAGTCCGGTGTAGACTGTTAGTGTGTTGCCATTGCAACGTGATACTTCCTTTTTCCTTTTCCGTCCGTCCTACGAAGGCCATCTCATTTAATTCTAGGCTTAAGGACACTCCGCATACGCATCCTACAGAGGATGCGACCTCCAAAGGATAGGACCTCCGGAGGGCGCATCCTTCGAAATGAGACACAGCTAATCTATCATGGGTCATTACGAATACCGCATTCCATCCGTTATTGTAAACTTTGATCCTGACGTGACACCTACCGGCGTGCATGCAATCTATCTCATCTATGGCTTTAATACTTAAAAATATATTTTATAGAATTATGCAATATGAAATGAAACCATCTTATAACAATGTGATTTTTTTATTAAAGTATTGGTCAAAACAATACAAGCAAAATATTAAACACATGAAGAAGCCTAAGATGTTGTACACATTAACTGCGCGACGTAATGAAAATGCTGGACAGAAACCGAAACGTGTCATCAGTGAAATCCCGCTCTGCGCTGTGTGTGTGTGTGTGTGTGTGTGTGTGTGTTACACAGTCTACTCTACGTTATTCTCCGGTTGACAGCGGCAGAGTGAGAGTCACTCGAGGTGCCGCGACACTGACACAATCCATCGGCACAGGCACAAGCAAATACATACAAATCAATTCTGCAATGTAACTAATCCTACATTTGATAGAAATGCGTCATCAGTGAAACATCGTCCTGCAGTTAAGTGCGTGTGTTAACATGTTTAGTAAGAGTGTTAGTAGCACATGCCACTCTCTGCTGATACATGTCAGTGAAAACCCGAAGTGTCAGCGGTTGTGCCACTGAGTATAGTGGCGTGTGTAAATGGCTTTGTGTGTCAGATGTCATGTCACTTCAACTGAAAGAGTCAACGACAGATCTTTTACTGTACCATCCTCGATCAGCTATAGTTTGTGATGCAAAAAACATGAAAAAGGCGCCTGAACTAGAAAGACCAAAGAAATGGAGCTGGAAAGGTGACGCCCACTATTGTTGAGCGACGTGCCGACAACCGCAAACCTCAAAATGAAATGTGGAGGCAATAAATAAATGCGTAAATAAATAAATTAATGCAGAAATAAATGCGTAAATAAATATATAAATTTTTTTTTTAAATAAATGAAAAGTTAAATAAATAAATATATATTTAAATAAATAAATATTTATACATTTATTTATGCTTTCAATAATTAAATGATGCATTTAACGATTTATTTATATATTTCAACATTTATTTAATTATTTAATTTTGAGTAATTTGGCCCTCCATAGCTGATTGTCACCTTTTTTACGTTTTCTCCACTTTTTTTTTTTTTTTTTTTACAGTGTAAATAGTGTATTTATATCAAGTGTACTTAAGTAGAAAATGCACTTACAACTATTACATTAAGTAAAATCAATTTAATTTAAACTTGTGATGACTGTATGAAAGTGTACTAACATTGAACACATTTTTAAATCATTTGAAGCACACCTTTAAGAAATACACTAATAAAAACCCTCTGTATATTTTTGCTGTAATATATTTTATTTCAATGTACTAAAATTAATTTAAATATCAGTGGTATTTAGTATATTTTTGCAATTGCACTGAAGTACTACTGAAGTAGACATATACTTTTAATTAGTGCATTTATAGTGTATAAGTTTTACACTTTTATTTAGCACAAAAATAAGAATGTACTACACTCTAAAAAATGCTGAGAGAGAACAGGCACGTCGTGTTCACCGTACGTCAAAAAAGTGCGAGAAGCCGCCATTTTTTTAGCGTCTGCAGATGGAAGCGAGTGAAGGACGATGTTCGGTAAGTAAAGATTATAAATGTAAAGTCATCATTCATTATGTGTGTCCGGGAGTATTTCGACCCCCAGTGAAAATCTTACCCCCCTCGCGTGCACGCGCCTCTCACATTAATACGCAGTGCAGCGACTTTAGACGCATTTCGTCCGGCTTTTCTTCGTTTTTTTACAGAATATTTTTCGATGTTCCACACATCAAGCACCAAGGAGCCTACGTGGAAGCGTTGTCGACATTTAAAGTAATAAGTAGAAATTTAATTCGTGTGTAAAATGGATGCAAACCGTAAACTGTCGAGACTTCCACAGGGTTAAGAATAAAGCTGCCAATTGCCAAAATAAAGGTGTTAAATTCAGATTGCATTGATTATTCTGCTGCATTAACATCCAAGTCGTATTTGATGTTGTCATTTCTTATTAGTTCACTACGTGACTTGAGTAAACACTGGATTAGCCTACTCTGCCCATTGAACTTGCATACGAATGTCATAAGGAATAATAATAGTTAAATCGCATTTGTTTCTCGCGTATGCATTCCTATATATGCAAATAACACGCTATAAAACGAGGCAAATAAATGTTTGCAATGTAACACTAAGTTGTATGTGTCATTACATCAAAAAATAAAATAAAATTATTACCAAATTCTTATTACAGTAGTGACAATTGATAAAAAAAAAAAAAAAAAAAAAGTAAAACAACAACAACAAAAAACAACACTTTTTATTTTTATTTTATTTTTATATATGTATGTATGTACTTATTAGGATTGTTTTCGTTCATTCATTCAATCATTTACATTAAGCTTATGTTATGAACAGACTATATGTTATGACTTTTTGTAAAGACAAGCTGTGTGCATATAATAATTTCTATGTAGCTTCAATAACATGGCACACATCCTCCTTGTTAACCTGTGCTGGTGGCACAGGAATGCATACGCGAGAAACAAATGCGATTAACTATTATTATTCCTTATGACATTCGTATGCAAGTTCAATGGGCAGAGTAGGCTAATACAGTGTTTACTCAAGTCACGTAGTGAACTAATAAGAAATGACAACATCAAATACGACTTGGATGTTAATGCAGCAGAATAATCAATGCAATCTGAATTTAACACCTTTATTTTGGCAATTGGCAGCTTTATTCTTAACCCTGTGGAAGTCTCGACAGTTTACGGTTTGCATCCATTTGACACACGAATTAAATTTCTACTTATTACTTTAAATGTCAACAACGCTTCCACGTAGGCTCCTTGGTGCTTGATGTGTGGAACATCGAAAAATATTCTGTAAAAAAACGAAGAAAAGCCGGACGAAATGCGTCTAAAGTCGCTGCACTGCGTATTAATGTGAGAGGCGCGTGCACGCGAGGGGGGTAAGATTTTCACGGGGGGTCGGATTTCGGTACAACAGGGGCCTCTTCTACTGAACGGAAGAGATACCTTTAATACAACGTCTGTGAGTTTCATATGTCATATTTACAGATGATTTGATGGGAGTTATGTTTAGAAAATAAATGTTACTGTTGTCTGCTATTGTAGTATTCTAGAGCACTGTGGTAGACAAAGACAATAAACAACCACACAATATGGTTGAAATTATAAAACAGTCTAGTTACCTATCCTTACAGAATTGGATGCACCTCTGTTTAAAAATGGTTACATTTTTCTTTTTTAAATGTTTTTCTCTTTTAGGCCACTGATGAAGAGCAGGTGGTGACTGGGATGAATGCTGGACAAAGAGGAGAAATTATCTTTCCCCTAAACTGATGCAACAGTGGTTTTAAAGGAGGAGGCCACCCTGGATAATGTCAAAGATGTCGCACGCCTTTGCTGAGCTGATGGGGCTTCATGACTACATTAATTATCTTAAAGAGATCATGAAAATTGGCAGTGATGCATGTTCTGTATGCGATCATGGACTATGAAATTAACCGTAAGTGTATAGTCTGTAAAAACAAAATGTCAAATGCTTGTTCTGTGTTGTTCAGTAGAAATGGAGTTCACACTCATTCATACACATGCTCACAATACTTTACACATTTGCTTGTGTTAAATGTTATAATGTCAGTGTTAATGTTGTGGTTTTATTTTTAGTTTGTGTTTAAAAAAAAAAAAAAAAGAAACTTAACTAATTGTACAATTATTGTAAAGTAGTGTTTTTGTATAGTAGTTTTATACAATATACAAAATTTACCAGACAAAATAGTCAGCAGATGTTCAGTGCTTCATTTATAAATTCTGTACCTGCTAATACTTTTTTTGCATTTCTTCTCACATGCATGTTACTTTTGAATGTTTTCTCTTGTTGTAGTTTTTAATAAACATTTATCTTTTGATAGTCATTCTGTGTGTGTTAAAGTGATTTTATAATGTACAAGATTTGTAGATTTAATGCCAAGCTCAATTTTGGGTTCATTTTAGCCTAGCAGTGTAGTAATTTTAAACCATAAAAAAAGCAACCCAGCATGCTGGGTCAAAAATTCAACCCAACTCGCTGGGTCAAAACAACCCAGCGTTGGGTTCGTCCCTTTTTGACCCAGCGCTGGGTTGCCAAAATAACCGAAATTGGGTTGTTTTTAACCCAGCATTTTTTAGAGTGTATATGCAGTCTATACTTTATGTTGAAATATACTTATTGTTAAATTGTGAATTTTGGTACACAATCTAAACATAAAAATTACACCTAATGTGAATATAGTCACTTCATGAAGCTGTTGTTTTCCATCATTAATAAACTGAATGTTAGAAATAATACATCTGATTTAAATGACTGTAAATGTAATTAATGTAAATGTAAACACCCATAGATTGAAAGGATAATTACCCTGTTACCACATAGATACAACAATGCAGCACAGGTATGATATGTAATGTACAAACAAACAAAACAGTATCTCTTTATAGTCTTTATCTGACTACAATTTGATTTCAATTTAATTATTAGTGCTAAACTCTAAAAAATGCAACCACATATTTTCCAGTTTACGAAACATTTTGAGTCTCAAATACTAAAAAAAAAAAAAAAAAAAGCTCAATTGCTGGTCAGTTTGCTGCCTTAAGCAAGATTTTACCTGGTGCCCCTTGCCTCACATCCCATTCCACCAATAATCATCGTGTTCAAACAGAAAATAAATTCACACAGAAACTGCACAGCTAAATATTTCAAAAGTGCATCTGAAGAAAGAAATGGAGGAGTATATTTGACTATTGGATGTTAGGCTACATTTTCTTATTAAAAAAAAAAAAAAAAAAAAAAAAAACTGATGATATTTTCAAAACAAGTGGCATTTAAGAAATGTGGCACAAGCACAGTTTTCACTCAAAACATTTCGCAAAATTCATTTATAAAACAAATATGATGTTCAAAATGAAAAGCAAAGATACTTTCTGATTGTCAAACATTAGTGGAACATCTTTATATGTTAATGTGATGAACTACAGCTGTGGTTTTTCTGCAAAGAATGTAAGAACTGACTTTACACATCCGCTAAAAATGACAAGCTCATTAAAATAATTTTTAAAAAAAATTCTCAGAAAGCAGAAGTTAGTTCAGAGAAAAGCTTAAGCATCATTTGTTGGCGGCACTTGTTATATATTGTAATTAACACAATGACATCTAGACATTGTTAAGTGGGATTTAAACATCCATTTTTTTTTCAATTGTTATTATTCATTATTATTATTATAATTATAGAAAAGCTTGCATGTTTGGTCAGTGTTCTGACGTTCAAACTCTCTAAGTCTCTAATGGAGAGTCTATTTAAAGATACAATATCATACAACACCAAACCCATATTAACACAAATATGTCTGATTTAATTGAACTACCTAAAATAAGAAGAACTAGCAAAAGCACATGTCCACAGGGCCTCCATCTTTCACAAGCAGCACAGATAAACAGATGTTCTCTGAAACTCTGTATCTGATCCACACACGATAGTGAAACGGCAACACAATAAGGTATATTTTTTAACATTAGTGAATGTATTAACTAACTTGAACTAATAATGAACAATACATTTGTAATAGCATTAATTATTGTTGTTAATATTATGGAAAATTAACCTTATTTTAAATTGTTTCCAGTGAAACTATAAAAATACAGGTGCTGCCTAAGTTACATTATAAATTAAACACAAACTGCAAGAATAAAAATATTCCTGCACAAAACTAATACAGTTTTTGTTTGAACACTTCACTAGCATACAGTAACATTACTGTTTAATCCTCAAAATGAATCTGAAGTGTTCAATTTCCAGTAGATGGCAGCAATGTTCTACTAAACTACAGCCTTTTCTAACGTTATCACCACGATTAAAACTGAGAGAAGTACTTTAAAGTGAATTTTACATAAAATGTTGCTATTTTTATTAAGCCCAGTTTTATACAAACATTACTAAATTAGCCAATTCAAATTAAAAATACAATAAATACCCAAATACTTGTTATAAATAATTGTTCACAAACTTTTACCTCATCTACTGTTTTTTTTTTTTTTTTATATATATATGATAATCATTCATTACAGCACATTACCTCTGTCTTTGTCCCGTTTTTATTCTTCTTCTCTTTTCTTTTTTTTTTCTTTTTTTTTCTTTTTTTTGCTGTTTGCTAACGTCATCTAAACTTTTTTGTTGTTGTTTTTCCATTATTAGCTATTTGTTGTATTGTGACGTGAAAAACTCATCTTTTAACATTTGTTGATTGTCACCGATTTTTTTTTTATACAGTGTAATTAGTGTATTTATATCAAGTGTACTTAAGTAGCACAGTTGGGAAAATGCACTTACAACTATTACCTTAATAATATTTTAACTAAAATCAATTTTATTTAAACTTAGGATAACTAATACATTTTATTTCAATACTAAAATCAATTTAAAAATCATTGGTATTGAGTATATTTTTGCAATTGCACTGAAGTACTACTGAAGTAGAAATATACTTTTAATTAGTGTATTTATAGTGTATAAGTTTTACAATTTTATTCAGCACAAAAAATAAGAATGTCCTACAAATGTTCCTGCCTGTATTAAAAGGGGTCATCGGATGCAAAGTTCACTTTTACTTGTTGTTTAAACATTAATGTGTGCTGGCAGTGAATGTACAAATCGTCTCAGGTTACGTATGTAACCATGGTTCCCCGAGGGAACGAGACGCTGCGTCGAAAACACTACGGGAACGCCTCCAGCGTGACCACGCTCTGAAACACGTGTGCATACAGTCCAATGGAGAAGCGAGACGTCACAGGCGGCGTGACGTAGAGACCAGTAAGCTTAAAAGCATGTGCGGTGCATGCAGCCGGCAGCTTCTTGATAGAGAAGCAAGCGCTGCAGGGATGCTGGAAGTATGGCCCGAGAGGCAGCGTCTCGTTCCCTCGGGGAACCATGGTTACATACGTAACCTGAGACGTTCCCCTTCAGGAACTCGAGCTGCGTCGAAAAACGCTATGGGAACGAGATGCCCATGCCACCAGACTTCAAATCCCTGCCTAGTGTGGAAGAGCACAGCTAGGGCGAGAGAAAAAGAGCCAGAAGTGGCACAAGTCCAGGAAAGAACCTTAAAGTCAAAGGGGTGGACATTCCGCAGCATTCTGAAGCCAACTTAAGAGAAGAGAGCCTTGACCCCCAAGAAGGGAGGGTCAGAGGACTCAAAGCTATGAAATAGCATCCCGACCACACTTAGCAAAGCTACACCTGGCCAGAGGCCTAGGCCTCAGCTCACCGCGGAGGAAACGTGTAACGAGGGGGTTCCTACCCACTGAGGAGCCACCCAGAGGGGCGTGGTAGGCCGAAATAGCCGCCACGTAGACCTTCAGGGTGGACTGGGCTAACCCTGTGGAGAACCGATCCTGCAGAAACCCCAGCACCGTACCAACTGGGCAGTTAACTGAGTCCTGCTGGCGGTCTTCACACCATGAAGTGAAAGGTTTCCACTTCAGGGCGTACAGTTTCCTCGAGGAGGAGGAGACCGGAAGCTATGAGGTGTGCCCCCTCAGCGGTCACACCCACAACTTCCAATACTCCGGCGAGGGAAAAACATAGCGCACTCTCTACAGAACTCCTGGGAGCAGAGCAATCAGGGAAAGGCGTATGGACGAAGCCTCGGCCACGTCTGTACTATGGCATCCAGCCCCAGTGGAGCTGGATGAGTGGAGCTGTAGGGGTCTCATGTACAGCAGGCCAAAAGGTATCACGTTGGACACAGCTGCAATCAGACCCAGCAGTTGTTGAAACTGCTTTACAGCGAGTGACCGGCCTTCTCTCACTCTCACGACTGCAGTGAGGATTGACTCAATCCGAGCAGGTGACAGACGTGCCTGCATCGTGGTCAAATCCCACACCACGCCCAGATAAGTGGTTCTCTGTAATGGAGAAAGCACACTTTTCTTGGCGTTCAGTCTCAACCCCAACACTTTCATATGAGCGAGAACGACATCTCGATGTCGAACCCCCAAAGCTCTGAAACGATCTATTATCAACAATCGTTGATATAGATCAGTATGCGGATGCCCTGGAATCCAGAGGAGCCATAGCAGCATCCACACACTTGGTGAAAGTGTGGGGTGAGAGTGCACAACCCCAGTTCTTTCATATGGGCGAGGACGACATCTCGATGCCGCACCGCCCATGCTCAGAATGAGCTAATACTGACAAAATGTCAATAAGGTTCAGTATGCAGATGCCCTGGCAGCCACAGCTAAGCCACTTTTTTCTAGCAGCATCCACACACTTAGCGAAAGTATAGGGTGAGAGCGCAGTAAATAAATGTAATTCATCAGAATTAAATAACAATGGGAGAAGAGCTAAACATTCAAAATGCACGTAGCTTTTTTTTTTTTTTTTTTTGCTTTCTTTTTCTCTTTTTTTGAACACATTTATGAATGAACACAGCCCGCCCCCTCAAGGGCAGACTGTACATGCTCAGCTCCCGAACAAATCACACATAAATCGCTTGAATCCCCGTTCCTGTTATTTAATTATTTATTCTTTAAAAGCGAGAGCAGGTAGAAACGAGCGATCTAAAATGCAGTCAGCTCATATGCGGATAGCATCAATCTCCTCGGAGAAAGATAGCTGCAGCAGCGCGAGCTCTCACTCAGAGGGGGAAGAACCGCAGTGCGGGCTTCTGACCCAGAGAGAGAGGGCTAGATCTAGGGAGAAAGGCAGAGATAGGGCGGACCCGTCTCTAACCTGTCCGTAGATCTATATGCGATCCCCACGATCACAGCCGCCGCCCTGCCTCGGCAGAAGCGGAAGCTGAGCCGCGGGGAACGCAAACGTGGGCAGTCAGCTCCCTCGAGAACTAACTCCCATGCTTCGCTCCCAAACAGACAACAAATAGGCTGTGTGTATCGCCACCCGAAATAGCGCAGTCTAAAATGCCGCTGCTTATATTCGTAAGAATGCTTTGTAGGACATAATGACACTCTCAAATAAAAACTGTGCAAACTAGCACAAAAAACAGAGTGACACACACAGAGCGCTTGCTGAAAGACAGAAGCTGCCGGCTGCATGCACCGCACGTGCTTTTAAGCTTCCTGGTCTCTACGTCACGCCGCCTGTGACGTCTCGCTTCTCCATTGGACTGTATGCACACGTGTTTCAGAGCGTGGTCACGCTGGAGGCGTTCCCATAGAGTTTTCGACGCAGCTCGAGTTCCTGAAGGGGAACTACTCTATAATAATAAAAATCAATGCGGTGGTTTTTAATTAATCTGTAAAAATAATATCCCCTTTTTCAAATCGAGCCGTTCTCAGATGCCTGTCGTTGTGGGGTCACACCAACAGAGGCCGCTCCCATGATAGCTGATTGACATGAGTGTCTAACCACAGACCCGCTCTAAATCAGCTGTAACAGTCCGACCTCCATTGTTTCAATAGTGGAGCAGGGATGTAAGTTAGACAAGAATATCTCAGATTGAGTGATTGAGGTGTTGTGTTGCTGCATGT
The DNA here is from genome assembly GCA_036247105.1 of Cirrhinus mrigala. Classification (NCBI taxonomy): domain Eukaryota; kingdom Metazoa; phylum Chordata; class Actinopteri; order Cypriniformes; family Cyprinidae; genus Cirrhinus; species Cirrhinus mrigala. The sequence goes on along the minus strand of JAMKFB010000269.1, from coordinate 34,396 downwards.
AATAATGAAGATAGTGGTCGTCATTTACTCCCGACATCTGAGCCGCTGAAGATGCAGTAGATTACGTTTGTGAAGGGAATGCGCCTCCAGATCTACATATATCCGTCTATGTTTGCGCAAAGCATTCGTGATCCAGCTTCACTTACAGCAGAAGTGAGTAGAAGTTTTTTTTTTTATGAATCTTTGCGATCGCCTTTCCTAATAATGTGCTAGTTAGCAAGTTTAACGGCTAAACGCAGCTAAATGCGGCTAAAGAAAACAGCCTCATCACTCCAACGAGAGAAGAGAGGGGCGGGGCAAGCAGAGCTCATTAACATTTAAAGCAACCTCGACCAGAACAGGATGATTTTTGCAGAGCTGATTTTGGTAAGGTAAAAAGGGTGTTATTTACACTACCATTGAGAAATTTTAACCAAAGCATGTTACAGACTTTTCATTAAGACCCTAAAGAATCATATCAACTTGTGGAAAATGGGCATCCAATGACCCCTTTAAGTATTTTTAGTGCATTCACGTACACTTTATTTTTACCATGGTCATGACTGATTCATTGAATAAACAGCATGTACTGCAGCAATAACAGTGTTTTAACATAATGAGGAACAGACAGATGATTCTGTGTGAAGATGTATGACAGCAAAATATGGATAAAACACATCAAAGAGACAAATATTGTATTCTGATGTAGACAAATAAAGTACTTCAACGCAATTCACATTTGTTCATTAAAGAAAATCAAGTGTACTGCACAGTACCTTGAGTGAATCCAGACTGGATGAAGGACATCAACACTACAAGCAGAAGAAACACAGATATGAAGCATTTCCATTCATTCAACAATGCAAATCACACACTGAAATGTCTAAAGTAAATGTAATGTACACTTTATGTATAAAAGACTTACACATGCAAACAAGTAAATGTTAAAGTTAATGTGGTTAATGTTTCACACCACTGATTCTTTACTGGAACAAAACAAACTATAGAAGTCCAAACCACATTAGGTCAAAGTGTTTGAGAAACACACAGCCTCACTTCCTGTTTGATGCTGAAAGTCAACTTAATTGTGACTTTATAGTGGCCAAAAGAATTTGAACACTTAGAGTGTTTTCAGAAAATGCTTTAAATTAATAAAACCTAGTTTAGTTAAAGTCTGCATGAACCAGAAGTTGCTACCGACTTTATTTCAGAATAGTGACGTATTTCCAACTGAAACTGAATATTGAATATAGAGCTGGTTTTATTTTAGTGCTCCTCCTCTCTGTCTCTCACTCATGGCAACATAACAGTTTGAAGGCCGTAAAGGATCTTCAGCACAATCTGTCAAACTGACGTCATCAGAGAAGGAATGACATTCCAGAGTGGAAGCAAATGTTCAGATTTTGATCAAAGAATACCAAAACTTTTTTTTTTTTTTTTTTGTGGATCAACTTTTTGGATTTAATTGTTCACCTCGATGCAAGGTGTGCTAAGTAAAAATAAAGTACATTTTGATTTCATTAAAGTGACATTAAAGTGAACGAAAAAGTGACATTAAAGTGAACCAAAAAGGAAACTAGCTGTGAATGACCTCAGTGCTTTTGATGTTTGTAATGTAAGTCAAAACAAGTGGCATTTAAGAAATGTGGCACAAGCACAGTTTTCACTCAAAACATTTTGCAAAATTCATTTATAAAACAAATATGATGTTCAAAATGAAAAGCAAAGATACTTTCTGATTGTCAAACATTAGTGGAACATCTTCATATGTTAATGTGATGAACTACAGCTGTGGTTTTTCTGCAAAGAATGTGAGAACTGACTTCACACATGTGCTAAAAATGACAAACTCATTCAAATAATTAAAAAAAAAAATTCTCAGAAAACAGAAGTTAGTTCAGAGAAAAGCTTAAGCATCATTTGTTGGCCGACGACACTTGTTATATATTGTAATTAACGCAATGACATCTAGACATTGTTAAGTGGGATTTAAACATCCATTTTTTATGTTATTATTCATTGTTATTATTATTATTATTATTATAATTATAGAAAAGCTTGCATGTTTGGTCAGTGTTCTCAAACTCTCTAAGTCTCTAATGGAGAGTCTATTTAAAGATACAATATCATACAACACCAAACCCATATTAACACAAATATGTCTGATTTAATTGAACTACCTAAAAGAAGAACTAGCAAAAGCACATGTCCACAGGGCCTCCATCTTTCACAAGCAGCACAGATAAACAGATGTTCTCTGAAACTCTGTATCTGATCCACACGTAACATATCATCACATTGAATCAATAAACAATACAATAAGCACTGAAACCCTCCTACACACAGCACATCATTTATCTTCAGCTGAATACTGTATTAAAAACAGAATAACAAAACAGAAGATAGTGTAGAATATAATGAAATACTCACAGAGTATGAGAGGCAGTGCACTGGACCCCATACTGACACATTAATAGACTGTTTTAACAGTGCTGTGTGTGCTAAATCAGACACTTCCTGAGTTTCACAGTTTGAGAAGAGATGAGGGAGGAGACAAAACTCTACCCAGAAATACATGAAGAAACAGGAAGAAAAAGACATCCATTAAAGATATTTAGTCTTTTTTCGTGCATGCAAGTTACTTGAAAAGACAACGTCGTCCAGTAGTTGTTCTCACACGGAATTATTTTGTTCATTCATGCTACCAGAGCCACACAGATTATGAACAGACCAGTTATAAAGTAAAACCATGAGGTGAATCCTAATGTAGGCCTACTTATGTAATTCTTGCTCTTATTTGAGTTGCAGCAGGCAACTCAACTGCTTTTACACAATGATTGATATAAAGAACAAGTAATTCATTGTCTCTGTCATTAAATTCTGCCAATATCTGCACAATCACTTTGTTTGTGCTGTTTGACGCTGCAGTCATTTATTTAGAGAGCAGTGCTTACAGGTCAAGACAAAGCAAAAAAAAAAACTTATGCAAAGGATGTTAAGAGTTATTAGGAGTCTGACCAGTTTTTCATGCCCCAATCTAAACAACATAATTGCACCATACAGATACTTCATAGAGATAAAAAGAAGTCCACAACAAAAGTAGTTCTGGTTATAAACACTTGCCACAACTTCAAAGACTATAAGGGCCACCAAAAACCATCAAAAGGTGATTGTCTCAGATACTGTGCTTGTTTAACTATCAATATGGAGAACAAGAACTGGAAGAAGCCTCTTACTACAAATTTTGTTTCACCAGTTGGTACTATTGTTGCTTCACTGTCAAATAAAATACAAGAAAACAGAGACTCTAAAATGTGACATTAGACAGGGTTTCTAGGTAGTAAATGAAAATGACATGCACATGTTGCTGTGAATCTTTTGCTCTTGTGGTAGTATTTTGAGGTTTATGAAACTAAAGAAGCAGAATAAGAATAACTATCTCCCCCACTCTTGTTAAAACCAGAGACCAGAAACAAAGCAGAAGTCAAACCACGACCATCAGCTCAACTCTTTTATTAGGCCTCTTAACACTTCTGTCATTTTCTCACTACAAACAAATAACAAAGCGTCCTTAGTGATGAGCTGAAAGAAGCCAGTGCAACAAGTAAAATGTGTTATTGCTGTAACTCTAAATGTCCATTTTCTACCTATGGCCTCAGAAAAATGAGGCCCACTATATAGAAACAACCCACAAAATGCTGTGACTTCCATTACAAGGTACGTCTACAACCAAACCACAACACTGAGAGAAGCGTCTGCAGAACTTGTTTAGACTGTGAACTTTGATGTTATATTAGGGATGTTTCTGTTTTTATGATTATTAAATCTCTGCAAACATAAACAAATTATAATAAGGTATGCATCGTTTTCTCTTAGATTTATTTTTGAGAATTTGATGTCTTGCATTGATTAACTCTGAATTGACATACATATTTACCTGACTGATAATACATTGTTACATTTGAATTGATCTTGTTTACTCTGAAATGATTGACTCCAGTAGATCATGTTGTAACCTTGTTAACTCATATCTGCACCTGGTTAGTAACGGGATAAAGTCAAGTTATGATGGAGAACGGGGTACACCAAATGAGATTTTACAGATCTGGCTAACACTTGCTGTTAGTTCAGTATTTCCACTGTGAAGGCCAAAAGGGAATTTCTGTTTAGGTCAACTGGATGTTGTTCGACCAACCTAAATTTGGGTGGAAAATATTTCTCAAACAAACATGGGAAACTATAGCATGACTATACCAAAACTATTGTCAAAGAAAGTAAAGTTGGTCAGCTTATATCTACAGTTCTGGTCATGAACGCTGATTAGAGATAATGTTGCATTTTTTCCTTTCAGGTTGCACCGGGGATCCTAAGCGTCTAGCCTAAATATACAAATGAGACACTACCCCCACCCCGAGTCTCTCCAGAACATCAATTCCAGACACCCAGACCATCTTCCTGTCCCCTTACCTTTTCATCCTCTTCTTCCTCCTCTCTAACATTCTGAGCAATATCCACCTTATTTTTCAATGCGGAAGTAAGCTGTTTTCTGGTAATGTGTTAGACGTCCGGTTCATAATCCGCCATAAGGAAATAACGAGAAGAATATCGAAGTGCAGTAAACGGTAAAACAGTTTGCACTACAAACCAGTGTGTTCATAATTAAGATAATACATTAAAACAATATAGGAAGACACACCAGTTTGCATTATCAAGCACTAAAACGAGCTTTTTGTGCAGCTAAATATAGCTGGAAGTGGATGAGACCGGAAGCTAGACACAAAAATTGTACAAATGGTTGCACTCACTCTTATGGGAAAAATAAGGTGGATACTATTCATTAGCATATTAGTTTGAGGGGCGGTCCTTGCTCGTGAATGTAATACTGAAACAGAGTATACGTGGTGGGGTCGGATTAGACGTAACGGGTGACATTTATGAGAACCGCCCATGATTGTGGTTTCACCTAGGTCCTTTAGCGAAATATAAACTCCCCTTCCTCACCGAGTTTCTAGAATCTTTCTAGCTGGAGTAACGATTAGCGTAATTGCAGAAATGTCAGGAAGAGGAAAAGGTGGTAAAGGACTCGGAAAAGGAGGCGCTAAGCGTCACCGAAAAGTTCTTCGCGATAATATCCAGGGAATCACTAAACCCGCAATTCGTCGTCTTGCTCGCCGTGGCGGTGTTAAACGTATTTCCGGGCTGATCTATGAGGAGACCCGCGGTGTGTTGAAGGTGTTCCTGGAGAACGTTATTCGTGATGCTGTGACTTACACTGAACACGCTAAGAGAAAGACCGTTACCGCCATGGACGTTGTATATGCTCTGAAACGACAGGGACGCACCCTGTATGGTTTTGGAGGTTGAATTATTTCTGGAAAGAAAAGCGCAAGCCCCCAACGGCTCTTTTAAGAGCCACCCACCCTTTCACACAAAGAACAATTTTATGAATGGTGTAAGTAACTATTTGTTTAATAAACATAATGTGTATATCACTAAGTTATTGCGGTCTTTAAGCTTAAGTTTGCAGTAAACAAACGTTTTGAGGTTAAAATGGTAATATATATTCTTATTATCGTAATATTAATTAAACATGGAAATAAAACTGAGCAATCAACTCCGAGGTTATTATATTGTAATACATTTTAAGAAACAAAAAACGCGGGAAAATCAAACAAAGAAACAAACGGATGCGGGATGGTAGTCTTCAAGCATGAGGCGATGGGAGGGATTTACATTTTGACGCCTCTGATTGGCTTTATTGTGGCCAATCAAATCATTCTGTGGGTTGGTCCATAGAGATACAGCAATCACAGACTGCCGTTTTCCCTTTGAAAATTAGCATAGGGCAGTGCATAAAAGCCCATGTTTTTAACAACAACAATTATTGAACTTCTAGAAGTTTTGAACGGAATATCATGCCTGAACCAGCGAAGTCTGCGCCCAAGAAAGGCTCAAAGAAGGCCGTCACCAAGACCGCCGGCAAGGGAGGAAAGAAGCGCAAGAGATCCAGGAAGGAGAGTTACGCTATCTATGTGTACAAAGTTCTGAAGCAGGTTCATCCTGATACTGGAATTTCTTCCAAGGCGATGGGAATCATGAACTCTTTCGTCAACGACATCTTTGAGCGCATCGCCGGTGAATCGTCTCGTCTCGCTCACTACAACAAGCGCTCCACCATCACATCGAGAGAGATCCAGACCGCCGTGCGTCTGCTGCTGCCCGGTGAACTGGCCAAACACGCCGTGTCTGAGGGCACAAAGGCTGTGACCAAATACACCAGCTCAAAGTAAAGTCTTATTTTGTAATCAACGAACCCAAAGGCTCTTTTAAGAGCCAACCATGTCGTCTTTAAAGAGCTTGCCAATATGTCTTTTTAATAGTTATTTTCTGTTGAGTACTTCCAAGTGGTACTTTTTTTTTTTTTTTTTTTTTTTTTTTTTTTTTCCTGGATAGTTGATATGAATTTTTTTTTTCCACACTGCCAGAGCCGCACACATTACGAACAGACCAGTGATTATAAAGTCAATTCATGAGGTGATTCCTAATGTAGGGCTATTTATGTAATTCCTGCTCTTATTTGAGTTATTCTCTCGTCTACAATTGCAGTGGCCCGGTTAATGGCAATTAAACTGTTTTTACACAATGATCGATAATAAAGAACAAGTAATCCATTGTCTCTGTTAGGAAATTCTGCATATATGTGTCAATTATTTTAGTTAATTAAAATATGATTTTTGTAATATCATCAGATAAAAATCAACCACTTTGCTGTCATGAAATTATTGCATCACCGTATTTCACAAGACTTTGCAACAACAATAACCCAGAATTAAAATCCAGTGTGATTTATAGAAATATATGAAGAAATAAACAAAGAAATTAAGTTTAAGATATTTCAATTCTCTTTTGGTATGCTCATACAATCAGATACAAAATATAAACACCGACACATGTATAAATGACAAAGTGAATTGCATACTGTCTATAAAGTGATATTGATTCAGATTGGATGGAGTGATGATTCGCCACAACATTTAAAATGTTTATTTCTCCTCTAAAAGGTTACATGAAAGCACTTACTTCTTAGACCAGGAGACTCAACTGGAAGAAGCCTCTTACTAAAATATTAGCTTTACCAGTTGGTACTAATGTTGCTTTACTGTCAAAAAAAAAAAAAAAAAAAAAAGAAAACAGAGACGCTAAAGTTTGACATTAGACAGTGTTTCTAAGAAGTGGAAGTAAATGAAAATGACATGCACATCACTGTGAATCTTTTGCTCTTGTGGTAGTATTCTGAGGTTTATGAAATGAAAGAAACAGAATAAGAATAACTATCTCCCCCACTTTTGTTAAAACTACAGAGCAGAAATACAGACCGCCATGCGTCTGCTGCTGCCTGGTGAACTGGCCAAACACGCCGTGTCTGAGGGGACAAAGGCTGTGACCAAATACACCAGCTCAAAGTAAAATCTCATCTTGTTATCAGCGAACCAAAAGGCTATTTTAGGAGCCACACATTGTCTTTAAAATAACCTCTTTTCGTCTTTTTATTTATTTATTTATTTATTTATTTATTTATTTATTATTATTAACTGTGTTAAGTATTTCTCTTCATTTTTTTTTCTTTTGTTAGGGATAGTTTATTAAACATTTGACAGTAAGAACAATTATAAAAAAAAAATAAAAAAAAGTTTAGCTCCTTATTTAATATGTCAGGCTTTTATGGCTTATATAGTGTGTGTAATAACAAGAGTTTGAAGCTCAAATACTGATTTGGTGCAGATGTTGATGTTTATGTGGAGAAGATAATGAGATTAAATAAAGAGATAAATATCAGTCACTCTGCGTCTCCCAATGTCATAGTAAAATGATATTGATTAGTTTTATGATCAAAGCGCTGTTTCAAAAAATATAATGCAATACGGTTGTTGAGAAATAAACAAATAAAATTATGTTCAGATATTCAGATAAACATAAGTTGTTTCATTCCAGCAAATGTTTGACCTAAAATATTTCTAACAATATAAAAGTTATTTTAGAATCAGGGAGATTTCACAACAATATATATATATATATATATATATATATATATATATATATATATATATATATAATTTTAAAAAAAAAGTATAAAATATCTCAGACAACAGAAGTCTAAAGAAAATTGTTTATTATAAAAAGAGCATCATAAACAAAATACATGTTAAGATGTAATTTGACATTATTAGTATAATGACATTATTAGCTGTTAGTAGTACTAAAAAGTTCTTCAGTCTTGTTGATGAAGGTCTGTTTAATAAAGTGTCATAATGAACCTGTTCCTCACATTCAATACAATATTAATATATCCAATATTAGTGATTTCTCAGTCTAAGCTTTTATTGAGAAACAGTTTTGTTTGTCCAATGTCTTTAAAAGCCAACTTTCAATAGTTTACAGAATTTGACTGACACACTAAGAAACTCTTTTTGGAGTAGGGGCCTTTTTGTGTGGGGTTTGCTTGTTCTCCATGTGTCGGTTTGGTTTCTCCCACAATCTAATATACAGCACAGGTGAATTAGAGACACTAAATTGTCTATATGAGTGTGAATGTGTGTCTGTTAGTCTTGAGATGGACTGACCATGACCAGAGTGTTTCCCAGCCTTCAGCCTGAGACTCCAGCATCCTGTGACACTACATGTGGTTTGGAGAATGGAGGAAACATCAAGTTTAAGTTTATTCCTGTTACATGGCTTTGGTCTTCAGTAGATGCAACTGTGAAACAAAAACACACACACACACACTTTATCTATCTTAGGCCGAAGAGACCCGAAAGGGTAAATAGAACACCCACAGTGTAATGTCTGTAGAAAAGTAAGAGAAACATGAATATGCTGCGAGCTCTGGCGATGTTTAATGAACTCTGCATTTGTTCTTATTTGTTTCATCATAAAATAGTAACATGAATTGCACATTCACTTTTAAGAGAAAGAACACAGTTTTAACTTTTTCACAAAATTGTAAACAATAAACTTAATATAAACTCAATGTAAACTTCATGTATTTGAACGTCTATGGGCACAAATAAAGACCTTGTATATCTGTAATCCAATGGCATGTGTATGTGAACAATACATTATATCAGGTATTCTAAATACTGTATAACTGTAAACAATCACATTACATTCACAAATGTTTCTCTTTGTTTACTCACATAATTAGTTTATGTAATTGTAAACAAAACATCAAATCCACTGTTACCTTCTCCTTAAACAGGTCTGCCATTTTGTTTTACCTTGCGTTTCACATGGACGACGCCATTTTGGCTCTAACTCAATTAACGTTAACTCCGATAGGAAACACGCATTAAACTAACATACATTTCCTTATGTACTTGCAATCCACATGTAAAACTCTTCAAACACACATATGAACTCTTTTGTGCACATGCTTGCTTATCTTTTGCTGTTTCTTTGCATATTTATTCACAGATTAAGTTAATTACCGACTCGACAAAATTACCAGCTCATCAAAACAAATTGAATTTATCTGCACCCCTATGTATAACGAAACCATCATGACTCATTTAACGTCATTTTAAGTGGTTAACCAACCATATTTTTTCCTCACCTGTAGAAAAGTAAGAGAAACACATGATTATGTTGCGAGCTCTGGCGATGTTTAATGAACTCTGACCCGAACTGCGCAGTTCAACATCTCAAAAGCGCTAAGCGCCTCTACAGGAGACACAAATAATGACAATTTCAGGGTTAGCCCAAAAATACATTAGGGGTTAATTTTTTTTTCGTTTTTGTTGTTTCTATATTTACACATTACACATTTATGATTTCGACCCTCTACACACACACACAATATTTATTTTCACAATTTCAATTTCAATTTAAGACACTTTCTGTTTAGCTTTCACTACAGTTATTGGTTATGAACCATCTGTTGTAAATATTGATATATGACAGACATGTCTGTCAGTAAACGTGAATGATTTGTGGAAAAGACACTCAGAGGGAGAGAGACGGATCAGAAGTTTTACCTCTCGCTCTGCAGCATTTGAACAGCAGTAGACAGCAGATACAGACAAGCTGCCAGAAGAAAACTGAGGATGTTGAAGACAGAAATCTGCCGGCTGTGATCGTTTACAGTCGCATTTGGGATCGTTTGAAGCCACATTTAAACTGCATTTTGGAAGTTCAAACTCGGGGCACCATATCAGTCCATTATATGGAGAAAAATCCTGAAATGTTTTACTCAAAAAACGTAATTTCTTTATGACTGAAGAAAGAAAGACATGAACATCTTGGATGACAAGGGGGTGAGAACATTGTCTGTAAATTTTTTGTTCTGGAAGTGGACTTCTCCTTTAATACAGAGCTAAGGGGACATTATAGATGAGATCATATATTTCAGTGTTTTTGTGTTTACTCAGAAAACGTGGGTTCCCCAAGAAACTTTTTAAAAGTCTTTAGGGGCTCAATAATGTTGATTAATTATGTCCTTGTGTTTCTGTTTTTCATTTCGTATCTAGCAAAACGATCGGTTATTTTCATAAAAAAAAAAAAAAAAAAAAAACTTAAATACTTTTTAATCTCAAACACACATCTTGTCTTGCTCTACCTAAACTCTGTGTATTCTGGTTCAAGACAGTTAGGGTATGACGAAAAACTCCAATTGTATTTTCTCCCTCAACTTCAAAAATCATTTCAAAATGATCCTACATCACTGCAGAAGTACCGACCCAGTCTTTGCAAAGTAAACATGCAAAGAAGATCAAACACCCTTAACAAAAAAGGTAAAACAGCGATATAGGACGATTTTGAAGTTGAAGTTTTGAAAAGCCTTGCCTCCAGTATAGACGACAGTAGGCGGCTGCAGTCAAGGCGAGTGGAAAAGAGCTGTAGAGAACAAAGCAGAAGTGAAACCAAAAATCAGCTCAACGCGACCACTTGCTCAACACTTTTATTAGGCCTCTTAAAGGCCGAACTGAAACCTGAAATTTCACCCAAAAATGAAAATTCATGGTTTTGCTAACCATGGTATTTGTAGTAAAACTGTGGTTATACAAATAGTAGAACGGTTACTTAGAGAACAGGACTTGGATCTGGAGAAGGTTTTCTCTGTGTAGAGCAGCAGAAGACTACAAGCCAAACAACTATTAAATGAAAGTTGTACGTGAATGTTGTAAGAAATGTCAGGCATCCACTTGAAGTGTGAAAAAAGCAATGCAAAATGAACAAAGCGGAACGAAGCAACAAATAAACATCAAAGAACATGTGACCGTTATGGGATGCAGCATCCACCCCCAAAAATGTCCAGCTTATGGTAAAACTCGCAACAAAAGTAAAAGAACATCAAACCAAGTTAATACAGTCACTGAGTGTGAACTTTATGAAGAATTTTATGTTGATGCGGTAGCAGAAAGTGGAAGTGTACAAAGAGAGTGGACTGTACCATTGCATATAGCTCAAGATAATATAATTTCTAAAATCCTGAACCAAAATTGTATCCTTTGAAAGTAACTGTCACGATACGCCACAGGAAGACCAAAGAGAAGAAAAGTAAGATAAATCGTCTTTAATAAGAGAATTACAGGGGTAAATCCACAATAGGAACTGGGAGAAACACACATAATCTGACAGGGGAAAAACATACAGAAAGGAACTTATGCTGTGTTCACACCATATCGTAATTACCGTAATTTCGAGATGACAACATGTGACGTTCTACTCGGAGCTGTTCACGTCCTCAGACTCAGAATTATGCTTTTCTAAGGCAACACTGTCAACGCCTAAACAGAGCCTACATTGGTCAGGTGGTACAGCGGTCATGTGGTACAAGTCGTATCTCTCAGAAGACTCCCAGTTCACAAATTGTAATTACGAGTTTGACAGGACGTGAACGCTTTTTACAAGTTGTAATCTCATAATTAAAGGAATTCCGGTATGGCGTGAACATACCTTTAAATCCACAGGCTAATTAGAAGCACTCAGGTGTACAGAATGAGAATCAAACTAAACGAGAACAGGAACAAGACCAAATAAGGGCACACAGGAACAAAAGCAGGGGCGGAAACACAACAAAACAGGTCCAGAATCCTAACAGTTACAGTGTGCCTCGCTATTATTAAACTATGCTATTCTATGACATTAGCAATGTAATTTAGACTAATTATTTTTATGAGTTTGAATGAGAATCCACAAAAACAGGTCAATAAAGACTAATAATCGATGTATAGAAATCAGAACTCAGAAATTATTTCAAGAAATGTAAAGCATTTTGGCTCATTTATGTGTTTCGTGTTCAATGAGAGCTGTGTGTGGAGGGAGGCGAGTGTTTTTCTGAATGTCTGAATGTGTTTCATCTATTTGCTCACATTGTTTTGAACTATACTGTATAGCTGTGTGTTGCTTTAATGGGTCGAGTCAGAACAACGGAGTTGGGGATTCAAACGCAAGGCTTTATTTACAGACGTAGTCAAGACAGGCAGGGTCGAACACCAGCAAACAGTAACATGAAAGAATAATCCAAAAGCGTAGTCCGAAAAACAAGCAAGGGTCAGGGCAGGCAGTGAATGATCATAAAACTAGGAAACAATCAGGGTCAAAAACACAGGGAAACTAGGAAACATGGAAAGATAAGCACAGGTACTAGGAAATGACTATACAATAATCAGCAAACTAAAACACTGAACAAACAGCTTATATAGAAGACCAGGAGAACACATGACAAAACCAACCAATGAGAACAAGACACAAATCAACAAGGAACCAATCAGGACATGACACTCAGACAAGGGTAGCACATGATATGATCACATGAGGGGCAAGGGACACATGGGGAATGGAGTCCAAGAAGCAAAGGCAAGCGTCTGGGGAGGAGTGCCCTCCAGTGGAGATCACAGGCACTCCAGCAGGCAATCGTGACAGTTGTGATCAGTGCTGTCCCAAGCATGGTTGCGATGTGTTCATTGTCAAACTCCAAAATTAAATTATTTTTAATTCTTAAATATGCCATTATTTTATTTAAAAATAAATAATAAATAATAATAATAATAATAATAATAAAATAAATAAATAAGATAAGATAATAATTAAATAAATAAAAATAAAATTATAAATAATAAATAATAATAATTTTATTTTATTAACAAAATATTTTAGCTTGTCTTGCATTTTTTTTTTCATTAGATCAGATAACATTGTACCCCGCCTACGAGGCATGTTGTCATATTTCACTTCCATTCTTTTAAGATTAATAATGAAAAACGTATATGCTGTAATTATGAAACAAAGTGACATATTTGTACTAGACAAGTGTGAAATTAATGTGTATAAAAATTATACTCTGAACCCCACATTGATTTACACAAACTGAGAAAGTCAAAAAGTGTTAGGTTGTGCCCCGCGCTCCCCTAACTGGATACTCTGGAGTAGATGTACCAGTAAAAGGAAAATGTGTTGCGAAACTTAAGGATGAAATGCACATTCTGTCATTTAGTGGAGCTGAAGGATTTCCAATCTATTTTAGGCTTGTCTGCTTGTGAGAAGCTGAATCTGGTGAAAAGAGTGCTGGTTATATAATAATAATAATAATAATACAAAATTAAATCTGAATATGACTGAATGCTAAGAGAGTATGACGAATAGGTTGTCTACCAGGTGAGCACACAATTCAGATTGATGAAACTGTATCACCAGGTATACTAGGTTGTTGAAAAGTACCATTTGCACTTCAAAGACAACTAAAAGAGGAACTGGACAAAATGAAGCGCCTAGGAGTGAAACAATGATCAGCAAATGGGTCAGTTCATTGGTGATTGTGAACAAAAAGAACAGAAAACAATGAGTTTATCTTGAGATTTGAACAGAGCAATATAAGAGAACACTTCAGGCTCTTCACATGTGAAGAGATCATTGCACAATTTGCAGAGGCCAAATCCTGCAGTAAATTAGATGCATCATCATGATTTTGGCAGTTAAAGTTGGACGATGTCAGCTCAAATCTATGCACACAGCATACAGAAGATATTGTTTCTTACAGCTTCCATGTGGAATAGCTTTGGCTCCTGAGGTGAATGATAAAACAGTACATATGATCTATGAACACATGGAAGGTGTTTCGAAGCACTGCAAACAATTATATATAGCATCTGTATACTTATTCAAAAGAAGCCTAACATTAAAAATGTTTATGTTCACTCTGTTATTTTAGCTGTGGCCTCATAAAGAGTTATACAGAGGAATCAACTGCCTGGTTATCGGCTCTCATGTGATTCTGGCAGACAGCCTGCAGCAATACATGAACATGAGTATCAGTGCTAAAGTGATTATATTACATGATTACAAGCCTCTTGTTTCTAATATTTGTTTGTCTTGTGTTGTTCTCAGGCATCGTTCATTGATTGCGTGTGGACAGTTGGTGGTGTTTCGCCTCTTTTGTCCTTTTGTTTTTTGTTTTTTTCCCAAGGCCATAATCTCTATAGACAATGAAGGGGACAGAAATTTCAGCAGAAATGCTGTTCTGCTGAAGAAAAATACTCATCATCTTGGGTGGTCTAAGGGTGAGTAAATTAATAGCATTTTTTTTTTATTTTTGGATGAACTTTTTCTTTAACTGAGCCAGATGATGTGTCAGATTTTTTTTCCATTTGCATACTCATTTGACAAGTAACAATAAAGGTCAGTGTCATTTGAAAGACTGTAAATTTAATACAAATGTGTATTTAATATCCTTAATGACTTTTTACTGAAAGATTTATTTTCCTCATCAAAACCTGTTTTTTTTTTCCTTTTCAAAACTTTTCAAAACCCTATTCCTTTTCAAAAAGTGTGTTTATGGATTGTGTCCTTCAAAATGTTAATAGCCACTCAATGTTTGTTCTTAGATCTTTGCAGGATTCAGTCGCATATCTCGGATCTGAGTTCTGCGCAGCACTGGACACAGACTCTGCACTTTTGACATTTTCTAGAAAAAAGCTTTTTAAATTTCACATCAAGTTAATTAAAAGGTATCCCTTTATCATGTTGACTGTAGCTGTCATCTTTAAATCATGATTTGCTTATGATTGTTATCCTCAGCCTGTCTCTATTGTTTCATAGTCATCTGATGTTTGCACTGCAATACTTCAGGGCGTTTCAGTCATCCTGGAGGATGACCCAGAGGCATTTTACAGGATGTGTTTCGTAAGTATTACTGGATTTTATGCTCTCATCATTTTGTTTTATTCAAAATGAATATAGTTCAGGTTATGAAAAATTGTCAAAGGTTCTGTGTATTATTATTATTTTTTTTTTTTTATTATTTTTTTTTTTTTTGCAGTAGATGCTATATTTGTCTTTTGTGAAACAGTTTATTACTGAAATAGGTGTAAATGCTTTAAATTCATGAAATTGTGTTGAGTGATCACAAACATCATTACACACTTTACACACTTTGAAATAAAGAGCCTAGTTCACCCAAAAATGGAAATTAGCCCATGATTTACTCACTCTCAAGGCATCCTAGGTGTGTATTAGGGCTGCACGATAAATCACATGTGATTGTCATGCGCATCTCGACAGTAAAGACGGTTCTGTAATTAGTAGTAAATCTCCATCACGTGCATTCAGATGGAGTGGCATTTAATACACAGAGCTGTAGATCACTGACAAGCTACGTAATGTCGCGTTCATAATCGCAGATGAATCGCATTCGATTATGAACGCGATATTGCGTAGCTTGCCTCACACGGCTCCGAGAGGTGAATACAGGCCTTCTGTAGTGAATAAATGTGTTTTTGTACGAAAAATGGCCATATTTAAAACTATACACTTTTCTCTCAGTTCCGCTAACTGTCATAGGCAGAAGCCATCGCGGGCAGCTGATGTAGGATGTACGTGTGCGTATGCGCCGGTGATTAGTGACAAACACGGAAGCACGGGACAGAGCAAAATGAAACACCAGTAACGAATTAGAAGTACAAAACAAAGATCCATGAAGAATGTCAGAGGATTTCAATATAAACCAAGAGCAGACTGATTTTCTTTTGCTAAAGTAATGAAACGTTGCTTCCTTTGCTCCTGTAAACAAACTCGCATTTTGACTAGCATATTTACACCAGTGCATGTGTAGCATCCTCACCACCTGATGAGGGGAGATGTAAATAGTTAAGAAAACACAAGACACGGAGCTGCTGCTTCACGATCAGAGTCTCTGTATTTTTTTGTGCATGAACATTAAAAGCATGGCGAAACATTTTATCAAGTTTTTTCCATTTCAGCATAGCCAGGACATGAGTGACATGAGAATATTATAACTGCATGAAATACATTTTTAACAGGCAACAGGTGCATGGTACCTTCCTTTAAAATGTCCTTTCAAACATATGAACTGTACAGCTGCTCCAACACTTAATGCAACTTTTAACACATTTAAAATGTTTTTTTAGTGTTTTTTTTTAAGATTTCAGAAAACTTATAACAATAACACTTATAACAATAAACACTTTTTACATTCGTTTTAGTGTACTCACATAATGTAAACACAACTTAATGAACTGTTACAATCGATTTTATGTACACATTCTAGCTTATTAACTAGCTTTATTAATTATTATTATTAATATTATTATTAATTCTAGCTTTATTAATTATTAAAAGTGTTTATAACGTTTTAAATGTGTATATTTTTTCTTACAAAAATGCATCGATCCACTACAGAAGGCCTTTATTCACCCCCCGGAGCTGTGTGAGGCACATTTTATTATGGACGGATGTGCTTTCTTGCACTCCTTTTGAACTGTTGAACAGAAACACCCGCCCATTGTTATGGAAAGCGTGGAAGAGCCAGGACATTTTTTTAATGTTACTCTGATTGGGTTGGTCTGAAAGAATGAATTCATACACACCTAGGATGCCTTGAGGGTGAGTAAATCATGGGCTAATTTTAATTTTTGGGTGAACAAACCCTTTAAGATAAAATCATGTAAATGATGGGTGTGATCCATCACTCTATAACAAGAGAGAAAATGCTCTAAATTCTAAGTGGTGGGTCATACAGTACAAATAGCATATTGTAAAAAAAAAAAAAAAAAAAAGTTCTGTAAATTCACATCTATGATGTTAAAAAACAATGTACAAAAAATGTAGTCCATGGAGCTTGTGTGTAATATTCCAAGACTTCCAAGACAAGGCATGCAGTAATAGTTGATAATTTATAATTTAATAATGATAATTTACACTTTTGCTCTGTGATTTAAATCAAGTATTGTGAAATGTCACTATCACACTATAAATCTCGTCATCTCTCTTTGGTGATCATAATTTAAAGCTTAATTACATTTCCTTGTACTTGATGTTTGCACAGATCATTGTACACTCACTCTGGTCATCAATATGAATCAATTTGCTTATAAATTAAAAACATTAAAAGTTACTTGTCAATGTATGCTTTTAGAACATTTCCAGTATTGAAATGAAGAAATTCACACTGTACCTATTTTATTTCTCTACTTAGGATGTGGATGCAGACTTCAGTCAAGCAGTTGTAGACCTGCTCACAGTTCTACCAGAAGACATGCCCTCACTGTGGATGCAATAAAGGCAATCAAGGAGGGAAGAATTTTCATGGATGGATTTTAAAGGCCTGTATTTTATTTTTGCTGTTCTGTTTGCATGCCATTCTGAAAATGCTCTATTGTTTAACGGTGTTCCAGTAGGTCCAGTAATGTTATGACAACAAAGTGTTGTTTAGTCAAGAAGTCTGTAATATTATAAGAACACAGATGTTTTAAAAGCTCATTTTTATTATTGTGATATTCTTGCAGTTTTCTAGATGTTTTTTTTACAAAATAAACTGTTGAGAATTTTAAACTTGTGTTAAGTTCATTTCATGCTGGTTGAACTAATAAAAATACGTTCAGTTTACTTAAAGAAAATGTGGAAACCGATTGCACAAAATGTTGTAAGTTCCCATAGCTTAAAATAGCAGATTAAATCCATGTTGAAAATAACAGCATTTAAGATGTTTGCACAACACAAAATAACACTGTTAGTTAAATAGAATTAATAAAGCAATCTTACTATTAAATCTTAAGTAAGATTAGTAAACGTCCTGGAGTATGTTAACTAGAAATTACATTAAACTAACTTGATATTTATTAGTTAATTTACTCTGTAAGAGTTTGCTTTCTATACTTTAAACTGATTATTAAATTAACTTTAGTTTTACCTTTAAGTTTGCTTTAACAAAATAAGGCAATCGGTTTCCAAACTTTATTTTTAAGTAAGCTGAACTTATTAGGATTTACAGTGTGGTAGAAACATTAAACTGCTCATGGTAATATGCAGTGGAGCAAACCTTTTGACTTTTTTTTTTTTTTTTTTTTTTTTAACATTTTCGACATACAAACAAGTAAACGTAAAGATTTTAATATATTATTTGCAATTGTTTGATGAACTTTTAACATCCACTGAACCTTTCCATTGCACAAAAAATTCATTATAGTGGAAAAATAATTTTTGATCATTAAAATGTTCGTCAGGCGTAGAAAAGGCGGTTCTTTTAAGAACTGTTCCCTGAAAGCTGCTTTGGGGAACCAAAAATGGTTTCTTCTGTGGGCGTCGCTGTGAGTGTATTCATTTTATTGTTCATGTGTTCCTTGAGAACCGAACCCATGATCTTGGCATTACTCATTTAGTTCACTTTTAAGTGCTAAATCATTTATAAAATGATTCATGTTTTCTCCAAACACTCTTTTTTATCAGGTCTCTTGTCTTTTTTTCCTGTGAATGTGTAGATCAGTGGTTCTCAACCGGGGGTCACTAGGGGGCCTCAGCGAACATGTAAGAGGGTGTCAAGATGACTTGTTCACCAATTCCCAAAACTATATATTTTAAATATTTCAGTTTTTAATATGTTTAGCTTAATTCAGTGTTTGTTCTGTCTTATTTTAAACCATTTTATTACAGTTTCCCAAGAACTCCAGGGTATTCCCACTTTCTGAGAAATAATGAACCTGTTCACACTCGGATACTTCATTAAATTATTTATTTATTTATTTATTTATTTATTTTTCAACATCCAAACAAAAAGTTTGACGCATTTAGTGCTATTACCATAGAACTATCTTTATCTATGGTTAAAATGACCCTATTGTTAACAACTGTAAAAGTGAAAAAGTCCTGCAAAGAAAACATACAAATGTTTTTGTTTTTAATTACATTTATTTAGCAAATATAAATCACACACTTCATTAACTGTAGCAAGAAATAGCATAATCTTTTTTTATATGAAAAACAAGAAATATCTGAAAATATATGATTAAAAAAAAAAAGGATATATACAAATGTATTCATGCAACAAATATAATCTCCGTCTGTCTTGTTGTCTTGGCAAAAACACATCAGGCATCATTTTATAAGACAAAGAAATCATTGTATTTAACTCATCAACAAAGTGCCCAATTACAACATTTATTTAATTCTATTGGTGCTGCGCAGCAAATACGATTTTTGGAGAAGACGTTTTGTTATACAATATAGATACATTTGTGTGCTTACATGCGTGCAGATAATACGGTCAATGTGCATCTCTAAAGTCTTTCGATCAAGCATGTGCATAAGCAGTTCACTCAGATTAATTTCTTAAGCAATGCAAGCGTTACTGTTTCTGCTGATGTGAATCTCCCGTAACCGTCTGTTGTCTTCACTGCACTCACGGACCTTTAAACAGGATGCAAGATGAAGCATTATGGAGGTGATGTGATTAACACAAACCTTTGATTTTAGCTTATTCTGCTGATGATTTACAGTTTTAAGATCATGATGAACCTCACAAGTAACTGAACTGAATCACTTAAAGCAGATTTCTAATGTAAAATAATCAATATATGCCACAATCTGCATGAACGAGTGTCAGTTATGAACTGCTTTTCAGTTATTCTGGTAAATTATTGTACAAATGTAACAGAATTCTTACATGTTTTGTTCTTCTTCCATTAATAGGTTGAGCATAAGTTGCATCATCAGCATCAGCACCTGAAGAACACAAATAATAAATAACAATAAAATAATAAATGTAAGAGTTTTACATTTTCTCAATGAGCCTTGTGACTTTAGGAATAAATCTGATCTGTAGCAGAAACAGTGCCTAATGTTTAAGCCTTAATTTAAGGTTAGTGGTTTGACTGTAATAGTGCTGAAGCTCAACTCTGTGTTTCTCTCACCTCTGTCTGTGTTGTGCTTCAGTTCAGAGTAGAAAGTGTCTCCAGACTCACTGCTTTTCCCTGATAGAGAACAACAGACAGAGAATGAATTAACATAATATACATCTGCAACACTAACACCTGCTAATCCAGTGAACCATAAAGGAACCACAGAAGACTGTATTGATTAAACATGTTAATATATTAATAAGTGTGAATATCATTTACAGCCAACATAATTACAATTAAGAACCTTATTTTTATTTTATAAAATATTTATATTGTCACATGATCTGTAACCTGTTGCTGTCAACATTTCAGATCATCTCTTTATTTACCTCTGTGTTTGTCCTTAGATTTCATTTCCATCAGAAAACCACGAAATCCAGCACCTGTCATGAAAAACAGCAGGTTTGTTATCTGACTCTCTAGTCTGTCTGGTCTGTTTTATTTCTGATCTAAATGTGGAAATGTAGAATCAGTAAAATCAGGCAGATCTGATTGTTGTGATTGTTGATTGTTGTGCTACATTTCCAGAATTAAGTGATCTTATCTTGTTGTTTATGATTGTAAAGGTTTCTTTTTCTAATATTATAAAATATTATATCTGAGGTAAATGTGATGAATATCATTCAGACGGTTGTGTTTAGATGCAGTTTGTTGTGTGTTTACCTTTGTCCTTGGTTTCCTTTTTGTCCTTGATGTCAATCTGTGCATAAACCAGATCACTGGGTCCTGCAGTATCAATATCTAATACAAAACAGATCAATCATATTATAAAATGCTAGAAATATTGTAATTTAGGAAAAACAGGATCTTACCTTTGCTTTTGGATTTCTTTTCTTTTCTTCTGACTTCTGAGTATGTCACGTTATTTGGCTCTGTTGTGGTATAATCTAGAAAAATAATAATAATAAATGTATAATTAATTATTAGAAAGAAATATACATTTTTATTTAATGAATTAGAAATGCTTTAATGTTTCTGATGATGATTATATTGTAGTCAGAAGTGTAATTAAGAGACTTTTATTTTAACCTTTGTCCTTTTTTTTCTTAACAGTGACCTCTGAATATGTGACGTCTGCCAATGGCTTCGGATCGTCTTAAAAAAAAAAAAAAAAAGCCAATATGACTGAACAAATTATATTTGTTGATGATGAATGATGTGTTTAATAAGGTTAAGATTCAACCTTTATCTCTCTTATTCATTTCAGTCACAACATCATAAATGTGATCAGAACCTGCTGGACAGAAAACAAGCATTTGAGGATAAAAGGTAGAAAGCAAAGCAATCTTTGAAGATCAAAAAATAATGATCTATAAAGCTTAAAGTGGTTCAAATATATATTTTGAGAAATGCTGGTGTTCAAACAACATTGGACCCCACTGACTTCATTGTATGGACAATGATTCATTTTTATTTGTTAATTGTCCCTTTAAATAATTAGTTATTGAGGCTGACCAGACTGTAGAGGAGAGTTTTCTGTTTGAGATTCTGCAGATTGATTTGGGTCTGATGTCTGGTTAACATTACGCTGCTGATCTATAATAGAAACAAAGAGCATTTTGGTCACTTAAGAGTATTTGCAGTGATTACAGTGACTCTTTAAGCTGTCATTTAGATCTTCTCATAAGTCTTTATTACGGTATCTTTTATTTGTTGCTGACTTGCTGTTCGGTTTTATTAATCATACAAAATGTTATGAACTGCTCCACACCTTTGTTCTTCTTGTATCTCCACAGCAGCACCAGTGAGATGAAGATCAACAGGCAAACACTCAATCCCACAACCACACCAGTGACCAGAAGAGAAGATGATGAAGCTGCTCAGATTGGAGAACATGACAAGATCTGTTTGTGAGTGACATACTGTATGATAATATTACACACGTACATAAAATCAATCATTATTCCCAGACCTCTGACTGAGATCCAGCTGTGGAGTGACTGTCCTCTCTCTGTTTTACAGTAGTAGAAACCCTCATGTGACTTTGAGACAGTAGTGATGCTCATCTCTCCTGTCGTCTGATTTTGGATGAGTGATCCGTCTTTATAGAAATCAGCTGTGAGGATCGGGGAGTTTGTAGATCGATGTAAACAGTGTAGAGTCAGAGTATCTCCCTCAATCACAGGATCAACAGAACTCACCAGAATCACATCACCATCTACACAACACAAGAAATGTGTGCTTACTGCAAATAGTAAGAATATAATAATAATAATAATAATAATAAGTTTATTTTATATAGCGCCTTTCTAGAAACTCAAGGTCGCTTTACAATAACAAGAATATTTATACATAACAAGAGACAAAAAAACAACAAAAAAAAAAAAAACAGAATACAGATAAACATGAAATCCATAGCAAATTTCCAATCATATATTAAAAGATCTGGAAAACAAGACGAGAAAAGATATGTTTTAGGGTGGGTTTTGAAATCCTGTAATGAAGAAAGATCACGGATGTGTTTGGGAATAGAATTCCAGAGTGTAGAGGCAGAGATACTAAACACTAGTCCTTCGAATGATGCTAATCTATAGCGAGGAGACCATTGTCTGCAGAACGGAGTGTGCGAACTGGGGAGTAAGTATGAATGAGATCAGAAATATATGGGGGGGCAAGACCATGAAGTGTTTTGAAGGTGATGAGGAGATATATCAAACTTTTAACAGCCGGCATGAAACTAATTCCATGTAGTCTGGCCAAAAACTGTCCATTTAAATGGGAAGAGACTGTAATAAATGTGGACACTATAATATATCATTCAAATGATTTTTACAGTATTGTCAGTCTGTGATCAGCTGTAGAGCAAACCATTAGTGGAAAATGTGAGATTTTTAAAATTTAGATTATAAAGTGTGAGTTAGAAACAAGACTCACCATGTACAGTGATGTTGAGAGGATGACGTTTCTCTCCAGATTCAGACTGACACCAGTAAACTCCAGTGTCAGATGTGCTGAGAGAGACGATTCGACATGTAGATCCTGTTTGTTTTGAACAATTTTTAGTGTTTCTGTCTGTGTATCTTCTCACTGTCCATCCAGTAGAGTTACTCTGATCCTCACAGCTCAGAGAGAGAGAGTCAGATGAGAAGTGTTGACTTCTGCTGGGACTGACCACCAGAGACACTGAACGAGAAACACCTGAGAAGAAGAAAATAATATCATTCAAAACTGACAACACACATGTGAAATAAAACCTGTAATTAAGAACAATTAAGATGAAATTTAGCACTAAAGTTTGCATATATTATGAGTGTGTATTTGATAGCACTTCTGATCTGGTTTAGGCTGAGAATTGGAGGGAAGTGAGAGCAGGTTTTTGAGAGCATTTGTTTCAGATGTTTTGCCTCCCTGTGCTACAGACTGTAATGCAACACAAATGCAGATGAATACAAGCATAAATAGTGTCACACAGACTCACCAGTGATCCACAGTGGCTGTGTGTTACTGTACTTTGTGTAATAGGCCGGTCGTCCTCTCTCTGCTCTGCACGTATAAACTCCTGTGTGCTGTAGAGCAGCAGGACTGAGAGTGTAAGAGCCTCCAGCTCCTCTGCTGCTGTCTGACAGATGATCATCATCTCTGAACCAGCTGAACGTCCAGCCTGTAGAGGAGCCTGTAACCTCACAGATCAGAGTCACTGAGTCTCCTTCAGTCAGCCACGGCTGTGGAGACACTCGCACTGCTGCCTGAGCTTCAGCTGAACAAAACATGAGGAGTTATAGAGCCACAGAGAAACTGAGAGAGAAGCTGAAAACACTGATAATAATGAACAAACACACAAACTCACCTGATACATTCAGTGTAACAGCATCACTGCGCTGAGAGCATTGTGTGTTTTTTTGTCCTGTACAGGTGTATTTACCGCTGTGAATGTGATCAACACTGCTGATGTTCACCTCTTGTGTTGAGCACCAGCTGACATCATTTCTGTGTGTCTGATTATTGGTTCCGCTGGTGCTGCACTCTTGTGTACATCGGTCAGCAGAGTTTCTATACAAGTTGCTTGTTCCCTCTATTTCCCATCTGTATGTCCACTCAGTGTCTCCTCCCCACTTTATCTCACATCTGAGAGTGACTGTTTCTCCTCTGAACACTCGTTCATCAGGTCGTATCGTCACCACAGCTTTAGGACTCACTGTACAAACACAGATTATTGCATTTTTTATTCAAAGTTTTATAAGTTCTGTAGATATTGTCTGTGATCTGCATGTTGTGTCACATACTATGTTCTCTCTCACCTGTAACATTTACCCACAGTGCATCACTGTATTGTGTGTAGTAGACTGGTTTTCCCTCTTCCAGCTCTACACCAGTACTGGCCTCCATCAGACACTGAATCAATGTTCACTCTGTGGGAGTTTGTTTTTGTATTCTTTGTCTCAGAGTTCAGTGTGTGTTTGTACCAGTAAAAGTCCCATCCAGTGGACGGATCCATGCGACAGGTCAAATTCACTGTGTTTCCTGTCAGTGCAGCTCCTGCAGGATCTGATGTGAGTTCAGGCTTTGGCTTCAGATCTGCAGGAGAACAAGAACAGATTCAGATCCTGAAAAGTCAGAGTTCAGCTGTGTGAGACAAATCATTGAGTATTTGTCTGCATCAGTAAAATAATAATTCTGGCATTGATGCATCCAGACATTACAATATTTTTCATTTGCCTAAAAAGTCACTTAACTATATATATGGACATAGTACTGTAAGTTTAGGAGAACAATGATACTAAACTCACCCTTGACTGACAGATCAACAGCAGAGCTTGTTTGTGATGAGACTGATCTTCCATTTATGTGTCCTTTACACGTGTACTGACCAGCATCAGTTGTTTTAGATTGTTCAATAGTGAGAGTGTTTCCATTTACAGTGTAACGCTCAGACACTTCAATGCTGCTTTTATACCACTCGTATCTCCACTTATATGGCCAGTCATTTCTCCCGTCATGTGTCAGGCTATTTCTCAATTTCCAGTTACTGTAAGACTCAATCTCACAATTCATATTGACTCTCTCTCCAGTGAATACAGGATTGTCTGGTGTCACAGTCAGTGTAGATGTGGGTAAATCTGTAAAGAAAGAAGACAGAGCTCTTTCACTGAACTAGTCAGAAAACATGATCTGATCATCTCAGTTCCTGTATTTGTGTATCACTAATATGGAGAGGAGAGTGATGGTCTCTCCTCCATCTGAATCACTACAGGTTTAATGTGATTCAACATTAGATCATCTGAAACATTCAGTGTAAGTGTCTCATCTGAATAAATGATCATACATGTAGTGAGTTTAGGAGGACAATGATATTCAACTCACCCGTCACAGTGAGATAAACAGCAGAGCTTGATTGTGATGAGTTTGGTCTTTCATCTCTGAGTCCTTTACACGTGTACTGACCTGCATCAGACTTTTTAACTCCTCTGATACTGATACTGTTTACAGTGTAATGATCAGACACTTTTGTGCTGCCTTTATACCACTCATATCTCCAATTACTGTAAGACTGAATCTCACACTTCAGATTGACTGTCTCTCCAGTGAATACAGGATTGTCTGGTGACACAGTCAGTCTAGATGTGGGTAATGCTGTGAAGAAAAACAAAACCATGAAGTGATTAAAACAGCACTTACAGTGAAAAATATTTTATAAATGTTACAAAAGTGTGATTCATTATTTTATCTTATAAAAACACCAGAAAAGAAATATTTATGATTCTGCTTATAAAAATACAGTTTAATATTAGAAACAAATGCTTTCATTTTGAGTGACTACATACATATCAGATGTTTTAAATATTGTATGCTATTAAATCATATATTTTATTTAATTGATTAATAATACATTAATAAACATGGAAGCTCAAATGTAAGACCTTCTGTGTTCATTATATTTAATGCACCATTTTTGATGCTAAATTAAATCTTGTGTTTCCCTGTTTTGTGTTTAAGGACTTTTATGTTGAAGTGTTTTTCTGTCCCCATTGTTTCTGTGTTCACTTCCTGTGTTTAGTTTCCATTTCCCTTTTTTGCATTGCTTTCCTTGTTTGTATCCATAGTTACCATCATCTGTTACCATGGCTACTCATTTCCTACACCTGTCCCTTCTTATCTTTATAATCTCCAGTGTTTCTTTTGTTTATTGTTTGGTTCTACATGGATGTATTGTGTGTGTTTATTTCAGTTCCTGTATTTGGTTTATCTTATTCACTGCTTAATTTACTTTTGATGTCTTATTTAAATAAGTTTTAAACTGCACTTGGATCAAACTTTGTTTTATTGAAACAGCCACGTTACAGAACACCACACTCATTTATCCTGCAGTCACATTAATTCAGCTGAATCAACAACCTGTTACAATCCATACTGATCTGTGATGATCCTCGAGGATCAATGAGTGAGTTCCTACATTATGACACTCTCACACCCTTTGTGTAACACTGATGTTATAGAGGAGAGATGTGGAGAAGAGAGTGATGGTCTCTCCTCTGTCTGATTCACTACAAAAGTCTACTAGTCTTAAAAACTAGTCTGACCAACTAGCAGTTTTTTGGATTCAACTGAGACTAATCTATGTTTTATGTAATAAAATTTGTAAAAATATATGACCAGTCTTAAAGAACAAACAAACAAACAATCAAATAAATAAATGTCTGACTGACTAAAGACTAGTCTAAAGCTTTCATGCAACTGGCCCCAGGTTTAATGTTTATTCAACATCAGATCATCTGAAACAATCATCAGACTTACAGTGAGTGTGATATTTTTTGTTCCCCTAAACTTAATATTATTTTATGTTACACAGGGAACTTAAGAAGCTTGTAGATTCAGTGTCACATCTGAATCTCATTTTCATGTAGTAAAGTGAGTTTAGGAGGACAATGATATTCAACTCACCCTTCACAGTGAGATCAACAGCAGAGCTGGAATGTGAAGATTGTGGTCTTCCATCTATCTGTCCTTTACACCAGTAATAATCCTGATCAGATGTAATAGCTTTTACAATACCGAGAGTGTCTCCATTTACAGTGTAATGATCAGATGTCTGTGATACTGGATTGTCTCTGCTGCCTTTATACCACTCATATCTCCAGTCACTGTGATCAGGCTTTATCTCACACTTCAGATTGACTGTCTCTCCAGTGAATACAGGATTGTTTGGTGTCACAGTCACTGTAGATGTGGGTAAATCTGTGAACGGAAGAAAACAGACTCTTGAAAACTGAATATCTGACTTAATGTAGTTGATAGTGATACAGTAATGAGTAAAATGTGATACACTATGACAAAAGTTGTGATGATTTTTTGGTTTTGGTTTGGTTTTGAATTGGTTTGGTTTTGTCAACTCAAGTCTAATCCTGTAATCCTGAGTTTGTTGAACCACCATCATGATACAAACCACAAACATGTGTTTCACAAAAGCATCATTAGATAACAGATGCAAGTTCCATTAAACTCTATTGGTAAAGACAGAACCTGTGACCATAGATGATTTTGGGAAACACACCTCAGACTTTATTTCAGTAAAGTTCTTATTGAGAATTAACAGAGGTTTAGATGTTGATGTTGTGTAGAAAATGTTTAATTTGAAGTCACCACATGGTTAGTGTTTGCTTTAGTTGGGCTCTTGACCCTTAACTTCTTTAACATGACTTTTTTATTTTTATTTTTCTGGCTGCTGTAATTGTATTTATAAGCCACATTTGATATGGTTAAGAAAAGCCCAAATAAATGAGATCAGCTGATGATGGTTGATTCTAGAGTTTAATATATGTGTGATGTGTTATTAATCTCACGTTATTGATTATAGTAGTTTGATAATGTTTTTTTGAATGAGTTTAAAACACAAGTCTGTATTATTCAGACACACACAGACAACATGAATCAGCGAATGAACCTCAACAATGATGACAATCAACATAAAGCTTCATGTTGCAGTGCATGATGGGAGTCACCATAATACAAACTCATCCACGACTCCCAGCATGCACTGCAACATCAATAATTTATACAGTTGAACTATTAGTTGAAGTTGTCTTAGTATTTTTCTTATTATTTGCTTTTATTTTGCTGTTGTTTTGTTGTGACTTTAGCTTGTTTTATGTTCAGAGTTGATCTGTTTATGTGAATTTGTTGATTGTCATGATTGTTGAGATTCATACACTGATTCTTCATGTCTGTGTGTGTCTGAATCTTTCAGTGCTTCCAACATTTTTGTGCACAATGTGTTTAAAAAGTCCTTCAGATCACTGCTGGATCTCTTGCTTTAGTATCACAGGGTTTGTGTTGTAAAACTGTATTAATAACACTTTTGATCATTGAATAGACTTTTGAGTGAGAGCAGTGAATTAATGATATAATCATAATTAATAGCCAAAAACCACCTGATCACCTTTGATTTTATCTTCCTTTGCAACAAATAATGTGTTTTTAAACACACAGTGTTACAAAAGACAGAGAAAACTAAGACTAAGTCAAAGGTCAAGAGTTCAACTAAAGCAAACATGGTGATTTCAAACAAAACTATCAATTTTAGTAAAACCCTCATCAAAAAAATAAAAAGTGGTTAGTAAGTGCAGCTGGTCTTGAGAGATTGAATGTCTTCTTCATATAAAGCTGTTAGTCAGTTGTTAGTAACAGTCAGTCAGTTTCTGTTAACAGCAGGTGTTTGTCACTAATGACACTCAGTGTCTGAATTCACTAAATTCATTTTTATTGGGGTGGACTATAGTAAACCCATGTAGAGAAGAGTGAAACAAACATACATGTATTTATTCATTTGTTTGTTTTTCTAAGGCTTTGGTTCTCTCACTTTTGACATTGCTGCTAAAGATCATTAATTATTCGTAAAAAGGACAAAACAGTCAACACAGATAAATGTCAAGAATAAAAAAAAATATATAAGCAAGTGGAAACTATTTTAAATGCTGAAGTTAATGTGAGATTTTGAGGCTTGAACCTTATATTTATCCTAAAATACTTCTAAAAATATATTGTGAGTATCTGATTACTAATGTAGATTCAATGTGCACATTAATGCAGACAAAACATATTTTCTATGGAATCTCATTTACTAAAATAAATATAAAATCTAGGTCAAGAAAAACAAACAAGGATTCTGTTGAAGAACAAATGAACACACTCACCTGATACTGTCAGTTTAACTCCATCACTGAACTCTGAGTGATATGAATTCTGAGATCCTCTACAGCTGTACACACCACTATGAGACCAATCCACAGATGAGATTATATAGTTCTGGTCTTGTCTTGTGCTGCTAATGTGATGTCTGTCTTTATACCAGCTGTACCCCCAGTCCCTTGTCTCCTGTATGTCACATGTGAGAGTGACTTTCTCTCCTCTGAACACATTTTCATCAGGATCAACACGAACTACAGGTTTCACTGTGAAATGAGCAAACAACACACTTCATGTGTTAAAACTCAAAATGAGGTTTTCACTTTCAGTCAGCAGTACAGTATCTGTTCTGACCAGCAGGTGGAACTATTTTCAGTCCACAGATTTCAACAAACAATTATTTATTCATAGCGGATGAGACAATAATGGGCTACAACACAATCAAACTGAAAAATGATGTCTGTGTCTGTTCTCAGTCTTTCATCTCTTACACATTTTCATAACAAAACCATATTGAATGAATAACACTACAGATAGTAGATGCACAAGATCTTACAGACACACAGTCATTAATTACAGTGAAAATTGTTGCATTAATCTAGCTTACTCTTCTAAATTTAACATTCATTATTATAATAAAATAAAATAGTAAAACTTTATTTCAATGACCAGTTCTCACTATTAATTAGTTGTTTATTAGCATATTGGCTGTTTATAAGTACTTATAAAGCACATAATAATGCTAAAAATAAACACATAATAAAAAAAAAATGAAGAAAAATGAATATTATGAAGTGAACATATCAAGTGAATAAATAAATAGATTTAATAAAAATTACATAATGAAAAAATAATAGAATAAATTTAATACAAAAATAACTAAAGTAACATGACAAAATTAGTGAATAAATGCATTTAATAAAAACTTAATATATTTTACTTAAATGCATGTATTCATTTCTTTTTATTCTATTTTTCATTACTTAATTTGTATTAAATCCATTTAATATGTTCATTATTTATTATACATAATTTCATAAATTTTTTTTATAATTCATTTTACTTAGCTATTTTTAAATGTATTTATTTTAATGTTTTATTAATATATTTTACTTGACACAGTTAACAAATAAACTATAAAATTAAGTACAATACATAATGAAGCGAACATACTGCATAAATCAAGTGAATATATAGATTTAATAAAAAATAAATAATGAAAACAAATAAATAGAATAAATGTAATAGAAAATAAATAACTAAAGTAACATTATAAATTAGTGAATAAATTCATTTAATAAAAACTCTTTATGAAATTGTACAATTTTTATTAATATATTGTACTTAAATGCATTTATTCATTTCTTTTTATTCTTTTTTCAGTACTTAAATTTTATTAAATCTATTTATGCATTTAATATATTCACTATTATTATCATTATCATTATTATGCGTCATTTCATTAGGTTTTTCTTAAATGTATTTACTTCAATTTATAATTTATTTTACTCAGTTATTTTACTTAGTTATTTTTTAAATGCATTTATTTTAAATTTTATTAACATAATTTACTTAATACACTTAACAAATACATTATAAAATGAAGTAAATAAATACATTTAATAAATACTTAATGAAATTAAGTATAATAATAATGAAGTGAACATATTAAGTGAATAAATAAACAGATGTAATAAAATTACGTAATGGAAAAATAGAATACATTTAATAGAAAATAAATAACTGAAGTAACATTATAAAATTAGTGAACAAATACATTTAATAAACTTAATTTTTGATTTTCATTCATACATTTTATTTAAATGCATTTGCTAATTTATTTTTATTGTATTTTAACATTACTTAATTTTTTAAAATCTATGTATTCATTTAATATGTTCACTTCATTATTTATTATACTTAATTTAAGTTTTTATTACATGTATTTATTTCATTTTATAACTGATTTTACTTAGTTATTTTTTCATGTATTTATTTAAATTTCTATTCATTTATTTTAATTAATACAGTTAACAAATACATTACAAAATGAAGTAAATAAATACATTTAATAAAAACTTAATAAAATTAAGTATAATAAATAATGAAGTGATCATATTAAGTGAATAAATAAACAGATGTAATAAAATTACATAATGGAAAATAAATAAATTGAATAATTTGAAGAGTAAATAAATAAATAAATAAATAAGTAACATTAAAAAATAGTGAATAAATGCATTTAATAAACTTAATTTTAATTTTATTAATATATATTTACTGAAATTCATTTATTAACTTCCTTTTATTCTATATATTTTTTCATTACTCAATTTTATTAAATCTATTTATTTACTTAAAATGTTCACTTCATTATTTATTATACTTAATTTCATTAAGTCTTTATTAAATGTATTTACTTCATTTTATAATTTATTTTACTCAGTTATTTTTTAAATGCATTTATTTTAATTTTTATTAATACATTTTACTTAATACAGTTAATAAATAAATTATAAAATGAAGTAAATAAAGACATGTAATAATAATTTAATGAAATTAAGTATAATAAACAATGAAGCGAACATATTAAGTGAATAAATAAATAGATTTAATAAAATTAAGTAATGGAAAAAAATAGAATACTTTAAATAGAAAATAAATGACTAAAGTAACGTTATAAAATTAGTGAATAAATGCATTTAATAATTTTTAGTTTTATTAATATATTTTACTTAAATGCATTTGTTCATTTCCTTTTATTCTATTGTTTCATTAATTATTTTTTATTAAATATGTTTATTAATTTAATATATTCACTTCATTATTTATTATATGTAGATTTAATAAAAATTAAGTAATGAAAAAATACATTTAATACATTTAATAGAAAATAAATAACTAAATTAACATTCTTAGAAATAAATGATACACTAGGAATATCTGCATCGACACTTTGGGAAACCGCAAAAGTTGTTTTAAGAGGAAAAATAATATCATACTCCACATATACACATAAGACAAATCAGAAACAAGAAGAAGAGTTAGAAAATAAATTAAAAATGTTAAATAATATATACTCCAAAAACCCTAGTTTACAGACCTTAAATGAAATGAACAAATGTAAAAATAAATTGGAAGAAATTATTCTTAAAAAAGTACAATTTCAAGAAAACGATTAAAATCCTTACACTTTGAACATGATAATAAATCTGGGAAATATCTTGCTAATCTACTTAAACAAAATAAAGAGAAAACACTGATAACCACCATTAAAAATGTAGAAAATAAAATAATACATAGAATTAATTAAAGAAATAAATAAAACTTTTAGGACTTTTTATAAATCATTATACAGTAATACGCAAAAGGAAAATAGAAGGAAAACGGATTTATTCTTAAAAAGCACCAGATTACCAACATTAAATCCCATACAAATACAAACACTAGAAGAGCCATTAACAATAGAGGAATACAGGAAAGCACTTTTTTCATTATCAAACAATAAAGCTCCAGGCCTAGATGGTTACCCATCAGAATTCTATAAACACTTTCGGTCAACAATCTCACCATTATTTCATAGAATGACAGAAGACATGAAGCATCAGTCTGCGATACCACAACATATGAACACAGCACTAATTACAGTATTGCTAAAACCAAATAAAGATCCATCTCTATGCTCCGGTTATCATCCACCATCACTTAGAAACACAGATATGAAAATAATCAGTAAAGCTCTAGCAACACGTCTAGAATCAGTCATGCCAACTCTTATTCATCCAGACCAAATCAAAGCACGGCACTCCTCCAATAATACACGTCGATTATTCAACATAATACAAAACTCCACTAAACAAAAAAAAAAACAAATACAGTTATTGTCTCACTTCATGCTGAAAAAGCTTTTGACAAGGTAAACTGGCACTTTCTATATGCAACATTGGAAAAATATGGATTTGGGAATTCTTTCATACACTGGATTAAGTTATTATACAGCACACCGTCAGCATCAGTTATTACAAACGATATCATATCACCACCATTTCTACTACAACGAGGGACTAGACAAGGATGTCCTCTATCTCCACTACTCTTTGCACTATTTATAGAAGCCTTAGCAGCGGCCATCAGACAAACTGACAATATTGTAGGATATAGATGTGACAATACCAACCATAAAATATCATTATATGCAGATGACATTTTACTTTATATACAAAACCCAGAGAAATCACTGACAGAAATCATCAAACTCATTAATGACTACTCAAACATATCTGACTACTCTATAAACTGGAATAAATCTGTATTACTTCCGTTAAATAAAGGCTTTGAAATCACCAAAATTAAGAACAACCAATTTACAATAGGTAACATTACATACCTAGGAATACTCTTCTCCCCAAATATATCAGATCTGTTTGAGCTTAACTTTACTTCAGTATTAAAAACAATAGAGAATGATTTAAAGCACTGGTTGAATCTCCCATTATCAATTATTGGACGAAGAGCCACAATCAAAATGTCTGTTTTACCGAAAATAAACTGTTTATTCACAATGATTCCGATACAGCCTACCAAAAAATGGTTCAATACACTCAATAGCATCGTAAACAATTTCTATTGGAAAAACCAGAAACCTGGAATTTCATTAAACACATTACAAAAAGGTAAAGAGCAAGGAGGATTATCAGCACCCAATTTCCAATATTATAATCTGGCAGCACAGTTACATCATTTAACCAACTGGATTAATAATAATCACCTTCAAAACCCATGGATACAACTTGAACAATCAGCATGCAAGGAAATTTCAGTATCAGACTTGCCACGATTCAGCAACACCATCAGTAAACACTATTTATTTTTAAATACAGCAATCCAGACAACATTAACAGCATGGTGGAAAACTAATAAAATAACCAGACATCCCCTTTCAATACATACATACTCACCAATATGGAATAATCCAGACTTCACCATCAATAAACTCCCACTAGTTAATAAAGCCTGGATGGAAAAGGGTATCCTGTATTTACATCACCTCTACATGAATAATACCTTTATACCTTTTACAGAACTATCAAAAACTCATAACTTAAACAAAA
>JAMKFB010000268.1:64479-103266 GCA_036247105.1 Cirrhinus mrigala | reverse complement strand
CGAAGAAAAGAGAAACACAAGAACTACAACTGATTTCAGCCATTTTTCAGTGATTTTACTGTGAGAGTCTTTGGTATTAATTGATTCTTACCTCTTCCTTGATACTGAGGTCGAATCTCCTGTTCCCATATTCTTCTGAATCTCAAACAGATGCCTCCCCATCTCCTTTCTCTTTTTTGCAAGGTGTTACATACCACTTGAATACACCTCCAAATTTATTCACAGTGATTATTTAGTTTAAAGGAGAAGTCCACTTCTAGAACAACAACTCACAAATAATTTACTCACCCCCTTGTCATCCAAGATGTTCATGCCTTTCTGTCTTCAGTCGTTAAGAAATTATGGTTTTTGAGGAGAGCATTTCAGGATTTTTGCGCCTGATTTTGAACTTCCAAAATGAAGTTTAAATGCAGCTTCAAAGGGCTGCAAATGACCCCAGCCATGGAAGAAGGGTCTTATCTAGTGAAAAATAAAAATGTGTATACTTTTTAAGCACAAAAGCTGGTGTAACACAGGTTCTGACATGCGTGTTCACGATGCCACGTACTATTGAATCATGTGTTTACATAGGGAAGATGCAAAGACTAACAAAGTGCAAGTAAGTCAAATGCTGTTTACAAACAAAAAGGTACAATGACGTTGGACGATTCTGAAGTTGTAGGAGAAAATAAGATGGAGTTTTTCGGCATACTCTACCTTTTTTAGCCAGAGTACCAAGATGATGAACTTAGACGTGAATCGTAGTAGTGATGGGAAGTTCGGATCATTTTGCTGACTCGGACCGCTGAGTCTCGTTCAGCAAAGTGAACAAATCTTTTTTTGAGTCATTTCGTTCATTTTAGCAAAATCAGCGTCTTGTGACAGCCCCATAAGATGAATGAACGACTCGAAAATCCTGAAGACTCGAAACAGGTGAACTAATTCCAGTTCAGAACCAAATAGGATGTTGCGCATGCGCGACTGAACGAATCACTCCCCAAGATGACTCGTTCTTCGCAAGTCACAATAAAGATTCGTTCAAAATGAACGAATCATTCAAGAACCACCCGTGGACGCGCATCTCAGAGCCTGTGTGTCACACCCCTGTGGACTGTTTATGTTGGTTTCTCCCTCTCGTGCCCATATTTGGTTGTTCCTGTTTTCTGTTCTCGTTTAATCATCATTAGTTTTCCCTTGTTTCACCTGTGTCTTAATTAAGTTCATCGTTATCACCTGTCTAGCATAAGTTGCATTCTGTTCAGTGTTTGGTGTCCGGTCTCGTCAATGTGTGCGTGTATCTACCCTCCTCCTGTGGATTTACCTGTTTTGGAATTACCTGTGGAATATAATAAAGATTTTATCGTCTTTATTCGTCTTCGTTCGGCCCTTCCTCGCATGATACGTGACACTGTGCTACGCAAGCTTTTGTGCTTAAAAAGTATACAAATTTTTCTTTTTCGAAAAAAAAAATGGCTGATCGTTTCGCTAGATAAGGCCCTTCTTCCTCGGACCATAATTTCTTTACGACTGAAGACAGAAAGACATGAACATCTTGGATGACAAGGGGGTGAGTACATTATCTGTAAATTGTTGTTTTGGAAGTGGACTTCTCCTTTAAATGTGCTTTTTATCTACCACCATCCACTCCTGCAGTAACCCAAATAAATTAGATAAAAATTCTGTTGTTGTGTAGAGGTTTAGCTTTGGTAATGATCAGGTTTTTCTAAAGGTTTTCAGAAAATGCTCAAACACATAACATTTTCTCAGTTTTAATGCAGTTTTATTTCAACTGCAAAGAATACATTTAACCTTAAGACATCTGACTACATTATTTAATCAAGCTTTATGTGCTACAAAAGAGCAACAGTAACAGTGTTTTCTATAAATGTTACTAAAAATCCACAAGTGAACGAAACAAACCTAATAACCACAACCATTACTGACTGTTTCACTGGTAATGAAACAGGCGACATTTACCACAACGTCTGAGGTTTTCAGAAGTGAAAGTAGATCTGGTCAACAGGAAAAGACATCCAAGCCCCAGTCTTCTGTTTTAATTTGTGGTAAACTACAGCAATGCAAAGATCTACTGTAGTTAGGAGGTCATTTAGTTGATTTGTGCTGAATCAGAGATGAGCGTTTGGCTGCGGCCCATCCTTTCTGCCAACCATGATAGTGAATGATTCTTCCTGCAGCGACTGTAGCCACAAAAAACACAAGCACAGCCAGACCAACACCTCCAAACATTAGCACACGCTCCGTTAGCGTCACCCCGTCTACAGACAGACACAAGATTTAGTCTTGTTTGCACCACCAAAAAGTGTTAACTACAAAATACAATACAGAACACAGTAAATCAGTTAAAACATTAACAATGAAATATACAACATAATATGTCACCTGTGTTGTCAGCTTCTTCTTTTGTCTTTTGTACTACAATAAGACCTGTGAATATATGATACATTTACACATAGAACTGTTTTGAGTTGTTAGTTGTATAAGATTGGGTTAAGATGAGCTGCAGTTTTTAAATGCAATAAAAATGATAATGGAATTTCAGGGCCTTTAGGATTTGTTTTTACAGTTCAAGAAATGTAGGTTGGTAGGTGTTTGTTTGTGGTCTGAAAATTTACTCTGATTTCCAATATGAAAGGAATATGAAATATTTAGTATGAGGGGGAAAAACTGGTTTTATTCAAATGAAAAACATATCATCCTGCATCACTACATCAACCTAATTATATTAATTTATGCCAAAAAAAAAAAAAACACTACTTTTATGGATTAAATCAGAAAAGCTTGCTCTGTAATGTCTTGTATAACTCATCTAACTCCCCCTGCACTGACAAATTTGAGCTATAATAGGAAAAACTGAAATCTGTTACCCTCGATCTCTAGTCTGATGGGTTTGTCGAAGAACATCTCTGGAGCGTCAGACTTTGTTCCACAGAAATAAAGACCCGAATCTGAACCTGTTACTCCAGAAATCTCTAGCGTGGCTCTGGTGACCCAAGTGTCTGCAGTAATTTTCAGACGAATGCTGTTTAGATTGTAGCTGGTCAGGAGAATTCTTCCTTTTTTGTCTTTCTCTGCTGAAATCAGCAGGTCGAGTTGTTGTTCAGATCTGAGGTGATACCAGGCGATTTCATAACGGTTAGTCATGCTGCAGTTCAGACTGATGCTTTCTCCCATTTGAACTTTTAGCAGATCAGAAGATCCTTGTATTGGCACATTTGCAGAAAAAAAAAAATATTTAGACTATGTTAATAGCTATTTTATTTGAGGTAGATATGTTAAATGTTATAATGTTTGCAATAGAATATATTTACCACTGGACGTGGTTTGCATAGTCCAAGAAAAAAGACTGAAGAAAATGATTTTCTCCATTGTGTCGGTCGTTCATAAAGGTGTTTATCAAACTAAAGGTTCCAGCACAGTGCAGCGGCACTAAACCACAAAACTTTCCATTTCCTTAAAGGACAAGAATAGTCTCTGTATCAGACCAACTATTTGTTGCATCAAACATCTTTCTGCTGTAATGAAAATTTTCATGATTTTCCAATGCAGTTTATACTGGATGTGCTCCATTAGCTTGCATAGACACTTGGGTTGTGTAGATTATGTAGAAGTCAATGGATAAATATTAATTAAAAACTGTGGCCATATTACAGAAAAGCTTTTTGCAAAAAATGACAGTGATGTCTAATTTAAAACGAAATCTGTTTATGAGAGTGTATGTAACTTTACATAAACTGCAGTTCTGCTATATCAGCCTCATGTTACCACATGTAATAGTAACATGTAATTAACTGTAAAGTGTTGAGGTTACAGAATGGTGCATATGTTTTCTGTTTGTTTTTTTGTTTGTTTTTTTTGAGGTGATGCGAGACAGGAAGCTTACTCTGCAGTTTTGAACAAGTCACAGCCGCTTTGTCTTCCAACACCTTTGGTGATCAAAGGAAAGAGTCACAAAACTTTTAAAGCATTTATCAAGATCTTTTTAAATGTATAGACAGCAGAACAGATGACATACTGCATAGAAAAGTTTTATTTTCTTTCACATTCTCTAGGCAAGTCGGTGTTAAACATGAGTGGAATACAGCTGATGGAACACAAGTATTACAGATACTGTATTGATGAAAAACATAGTCTCATGTTCACTTGGTCACGAAACCTTCACAGTCGCAGTGAGGTAATAAGAAGGACTTAAGACTGATGTATGTTATCTGAAACACAATTTGTTACAGTTTTTAACGAACAATAAAATTGCTGTAAAAATGTATGCAAAATAAGTGCATAAAATGCACCAAACATCCAAAAATCCCAAAACTGTGCTGCTTCTGGATTGTATTGTGCATAATACAAAAATATTAAAATATTACAGCATTTTAAAAAATAACTGTATCAAAAGCAGTTATGAAACTTAAAAAGCAGCAAGATTAAAAAAAAAAAAAAAAAACGAAAAAACATTGTGTTTAATACATATACATATAAATACACATACATTTTACAACTTCACAAAGAATAATACTGTAAAAAGCAGTCAAAGGCAAGAGGGCAAGGACAAACATCTCAAGGATGTTTAATATTAGACAAACATTTGTGCAGGAGCACAGACTTGGCTTTGAAAGTGCTCTTTCTGGTGTTGGCATATTTAAACATATTTTTACAAAGCACACACACATATGGGATCAAATTTAAAGGCAGGGTCAGTGCAAATCAGTATAAAGTGGTTCTATGTGTTTCTATCAAGGAGTCACCAGAGCTGCACATCAACTCTTTTTGTACAAATCACTGGTGCTACAGAGGTTGAAAGTTTTAAGCACAGGCCAAAATTAGTGTGAAATTGTAGGACAGTACTGTGTGACTGGTAAAGGACATTAATGTTCTCTGTTTGAGAACATAATGTGAACTAATTACATTTACAGTATGTTGCACATACAATAGCATAAATAATGCTAGGTGAAGCATGTTTACATTTTTGAACATATAGACCAATTACAGGTTTGTAAACATTCAAGATGTGTGCGGATCATGGTTGTAGAAAGCCTGGGAGAGATAGCCTTTTACGGCTTTAGAATTACACTATTGGTACAAAATAGTAAGATTTAGATGATATTGATTAGATGTCATTTTCAAAATGTTCTCTGCATATTACAAGAGTTTGTGACTCAGCGATAAGCACTGTTATTCAATGAAATTGATTTTAGATGGTGGGATTTGCAGATCCAAAACAGGGATTACGTTTTTTGCGGGCGGAGCTGGTGGTGGAAAAATGACGGTTTTCAAGTGGCAGTCTATACAGCCATGGAATAAAAGATTAAATTTGATTTTATATTTCAAAATTCTGACTTTATTCTCACAATTCCGAGATTATATTTCACAATTCTAATAAGGAAAAACAACTCATTCTTTCTTTTCCCCTCGGCTCTTCTGAGTTTTTTCCCCTCAGAATTGACAAACTCACTATTTTTGAGTTAAATTGAATTATGAAGTCCAAATTAGGAGATATAAACTTGCATTTGTGAGAAAAAAAAGTCAGAATTGTGAGATAAAATAAATAAATGTTCTGTAGAAATGTTAATATTAATAGGTTTAAAATAATATTTCATGCTGCAACTGTAGGGATAATACAATACTATGCAAAAGTAAATACGTAGACCTATTGTTTAAATCCAATTTATGCTTTAAAAGTAGAATAATCATAGCCGTTTTAATCAATATTATGTCTGTTTAACTGCATTTATCTTCAAATGGCATCTTTGACAGTATTCTATAAAAATTATTTGCATTCCGATTTTTACATCAAAAGGCACAATTTATTTTTTCTCTTATTCCATGTATTTTACCCATTTACCTCCACTTGTTACCAGTGTTTTTCTGCAACCATTATGCATGCGCAGCTGCAAGTGACGTAACTGTAAAGTCTACTCTAAATTGGTCTATACATTTGGAATGATTTTTTAAAAATAAAATGATGGTTGAAATATGAAACTAAAATGAGCAGTAGGTGGAGTCACATTTAATCAGATAATTCAGTTCGGAATGGCATGCTGACAGAATCCTCTGCAGATCTGTTGTCGCTGAAGGCACCATTGCTGTCGTTTTGTGTTCTGGGCTCCTGTACGGTTTCTTGCATTTGGGCCCCAGGGGTGTAAGCCTGTTCATTGTTCCCATTCATTGTCAGACATTTTGGTTTCTTGGTGACAAATAATGCAATCAGAGCTCCCAGAGCCACCAGAATCCCCCCAGTCAAAATCCAAACCCAAACAGCTAGAAGGGGGAAATTGGAAGAGAACACAATTCTGTGTGATTTTCCTTTTTAAACTCACTTATAAAGCTCTAAGTGCCTGCTGTTTCACTTACCAACTTGTGCGTGATGTGTGTTGTCCAGTTTTTCTTGCAATTCTGTACTCGATACTGTTGAGGATATTAAATAGTTACAGTTTAGCATCCATTTCAAATCTGTCCACTTTAAAAAATAGTTTCTCTCACCTGTGACTGTCACTGTGATTAAGAGTTCTCCATCTGAGTCCAGACATCTGTACATTCCAGCATCATTGGATGTAAATGCAATGATGGTCAGGTTCCCGTCAGTTTCGTTCATTCGATCACTCTGAATCCCTTTGTTTCTGCTCCAGACCTTCATCCACTCTTTGCTGGTTATGTCCTGATGCTCAACTTTATCAGCATTGGAAAGGACATCCAACTTTAGCTCCTCGCCGATTTTCACGGAAATCTCACCTGAGGAGAGACATCATTATTATAATGATGTCAAAGCCATAAGCACACATTTAGTATTGAGGATCCAGCCTATACTGGTGACCACTAATCTGAATATTTGGCCGATTATGTTTTATGTAGTGTGTATGCCGTTTATAGGACTTTATTCCATCTGGATACTGGATTCTGACTGGCTGGCGGGTATGCAGTAAAACTGTTTAATGGACAGGTAGTTCCAATTCGGTTTAATCACCATTCTATATTAATGCGCTGCTTTAATTGATGCATGCAAAGGCACACACAGAGGGAGAGAGAGTGAGGTCAGAGATCGCATTGCACCACACACATGCATAAACTTGTTGTCAGCGCTTCCCCGTGATTCCTATTAATAAAATAGCCTAGATACTAGATCGCTGCATTAAATTCCTAAGCAACGAGGTGGTAAAACCGCTGTTTTTGAATAAATTCGTTTGTAGAGAGAGACGCGCAGACGCACAGCATGCAGGAAGGTATGCACGCGCGCGCACACACACACACGTTTGTTTTTGTGAATTGTGGGGAACTTTCCATAGACTTCTATAGATTTTATACTGACCAAACGATATTGTCTATCCCCTAACCCAACCCTAACCCTAAACCTAGCCCTAACAGAAAACATGTTTGCATCGTTACACTTTCAGATAAACATAATTTACTACTTTTAATCATTTTTTCAAAAATTTCAGGTTTTACTACCCTTGTGGGGACATTTGGTCCCCACAATGTAGCAAAAACAAGTACACACACACACACACACACACACACACACACACACACACACACACACATCTGTCATCTCTCTCTTTCTCTCTCTCACTCTCTGTCGATCGATAATTTACTGAAATAAATGCTATAATTCATTCAAATAAATGTGATCTTACCGCACTATTTCATCATGAAAACAGACGCCTTTTTTCCCACATTCGGTCAAACATTGCGCTGCAAAGAGCAATACTACTTTTAACTTATCTATAACTTGGCAAATGACCATGGAATAAGCTTTGCGTTGGGCGTTCTTAGTCTCCATGTCGTGCATTTAAAATCCTTTAATGCACGGCAAACCGTTGATTATCCCTTACATATGAACTACCAACGTAAAAAGGAAAAGCAGCAAGCACGTGCTGATGATCAGTTTTGACTTTACCGTGAATGTGAAGTTGGTACATTCTGCTTGGTTGCTCCTTCGCTGTTAGATCATTCGTGAACCTTAGGATGTATTTCCCAGCATCACGGAAGCTCAGATTGTTGATGTAGATGTCACAGGCTCTTTCTTTACAGATTAATTGTACATTTTCAGTCTTAGGCTCACATTCTTTGTTCTGACAGTGAAGGATGCTTTTTGATTGTCTGATTAAATGAATAATTTCATTGTTCTCAAGTTCGCATTCCAGTTTGATGCTGCCTCCCTTTTTTCCTTCCACAGCTTTAAGGTCAGGTTGGGTGGTTCCTGCAAACAGTCAAAACAATTTTTTTTGAATACAAAGTGTCAGTACTGAAAATAAATGTGAGCTTGTAAATGTGTGCTTCAGAATCAATAAACTATTATAGCAGAGTTAGTCAACATGTACAATTTTCAAATGCTCAATACATTTCACTACATACACACATCAAGTCCATTCTCCCTCCCCAGCCAGCACACACCAACAGGGGTAAACACATTGATCCGACACAACCTGACAATGTGTCAGTTGTCATCTGTTGAAATTGCATAAATTGGCTTTTACCCACGTGGAGTAGGAAAACTCTTACATAAGTATGCAATTAATCAATTTCAGCTCAAAATAATCCCACAACAGCTCACAAACAAACTAAACCGAGCTTGGGTTTGCACGCAACTGACACGATGACGCAGTTGTGGTAAACCTCAACAGCACTAATGATGAAATAATCTACAGAGAGGAAGTAGCACAGCAGGTTGGTGTGGTGAGCGATCTTTCCAAAATATCACATCACAATCACATAACATGCAATCATAATCCACAATTTAAATAGCAGAATATTCGACAATCACAAACTTTGAGAATGTCCAGACTGGATTAAGTCTATGGACTTTTTGGTCTATCTGCACACTTTAAAAACACACACTCTAAAAAAAGGTGGGTTCAACTTGTTGGGTCATATTATTGGGTTATTTTTAATATTTTTACCCAAGTGCTGGGTAGTTTTCCTGTAACTAAGTTGCTGGGTCATTTTTAACGCTGGGCTATTTATTTCTACCCAAACAAGCTGGCTATTGAGTTACAGTTAGTCAGAGCGCTGATTTTTTGAGTCCTCTACAGCTCTTCAGCGCTGCCGATTTGCACTTCTTCAGCGAAATAAAGGTTTGTATACATTTTGTTTAATTTATAAAGTCTTTACTGTGCTTTAAATTGTATTATTTTACACAACGAAACATGGATGTCAGCAGCGGTTGTTTCGCAGGATGGAATTAAAGGAGAAGTCCACTTCCAGAACAAAAATGTACAGATAATGTACTCACCCCCTTGTCATCCAAGATGTTTGTCTTTCTTTCTTCAGTTGTAAAGAAATTGTTTTTTGAGGAAAACATTTTTCTTCATATAATGGACTGATATGGTGCCCAGAGTTTGAACTTTCAAAATGCAGTTCAAATGATCGTTGTAAACGATCCCAGCCGAGGAAGAATGGTCTTATCTAGGGAAACGATTGGTTATTTTCATTAAAAAAAAATACTATTTAAATACTTTTTAATCTCAGACGCTCGTCTTGCCTTGTATTCTGGCTCAAGACAGTTAGGGTATGTCAAAAAACACAGATCCTACATCACTGCAGAAGTTCCGACCCAGTCTTTGCAAAGTGAACATGCAAAGAAGATCAAAGACCTTCAACAAAAAAGGTAAAACAGCGATATAGGACGCTTTTGGAGTTGAGGGAGAACATGAGATGGGAGTTTTTCGACATACCCTAACTGTCATGAACTGGAACAAAAACAGTCCAGGCAGAGTAAGACAAGACGAGCGTTTGAGATTGAAGGATCTGACGATCCTCAAATGCAAACTGTGTGTGTTTTGCCTCAGAGCAACCATACATTTGTGTTGTGTTTTGCTTTCTTTTTATATATTCTTCATTCATTTATTCATTTATAATCATTAATCATTTCATAATTTTATTATTCCATTTATTCATATAATCATTTATAATAATCATTATAGTCATTTATATATTCATTTTATTCATTAATTGATTAGTCATTTATATTTTATTATAGTTGTTTTTTATATATTTTTTTCCATTGTTGTTTAGTCTTATGACTGTGTAGCTTTAAGGGCTGTTTGTCTTCATGAATAAGAGATACAAGGGAATGTTTATGGAAACTCAAGGTTTATGGGATGTTGTTGTGAATCAGTTTGGTATAACAATACTTGTTGGATTTGTGTCCTCCAGACGAAGTCTGAGCATTGAGACATACGATTATTCATTCATTAAACTCTGCTCCTTTTCACCATCATACTTCGTCTCCTGCTTCTGCTCTTCACTTTAACTGGCTTTTTCGTCAATCAACTTCTTGGCTGTTTTGGGTATTTTTGGGTACCAGACAAGAC
Source organism: Cirrhinus mrigala (assembly GCA_036247105.1). NCBI lineage: Eukaryota > Metazoa > Chordata > Actinopteri > Cypriniformes > Cyprinidae > Cirrhinus > Cirrhinus mrigala. Next base: position 92,965 of record JAMKFB010000268.1, on the reverse strand, counting down.
CTCCTGTTAACAGGGTTTGGGTATTAGACCTCTCTGCTGACGAGTTGTTCTGATACTGGACAAACTGATATTTTCTGACGGGATCTGGTGTCCGGGGCTGGATCTCAATTGTCTAGGCATGGAGACAGTGATCTAACAAGATTAAAAAGTATTTAAATTGCATTATTTTTATGAAAATAACCGATCGTTTCGCTAGATGAGACCCTTCTTTCTCAACTGGGATCGTTCACAACCGCATTTGGGATCGTTTGAAGCCACAATTAAACTGCATTTTTGAAGTTCAAACTCTGGGCACCATAGCAGTCCACTATATGGAGAAAAATGCTAAAATGTTTTACTCAAAAAACATAATTTCTTTATGACTGAAGAAAGAAAGACATGAACATCTTTGATGACAAGGGGGTGAGTACATTATCTGTAAATTTTTGTTCTGGAAGTGGACTTCTTTAAACAAGCAGTTGTCAAATTGGTCATTAAAACCATTTTTTTTTTTTTTTTAAATAAAGCATGTTCCACATTGTACGGTGGTCATGTTACATGATTTGACTTTTTTGGATGTTAAGTTTAGAAGAGTTTTTTTTTTTTTTTTTTTAAGAGGAGGTCAAAATGTACTGCTTTAAAGGAAAAGAACGGCATGCAGCATAACAATCATTTTATCTTCATTATCACATATTCATAATTGTTAGAAGCCAAATTCAAACATCAAGTCATGCAAGAGCCCAATACAAGTGCAATAAACTAATTTTCAAGGAAAGTTGCTGAAGGCAGGACAATTTGTTGCTAAAAGTTGCTAAATGATGTTGTGATGTAATTTTGCGACGACATCATGTAATTGCAGTGCACAACTGCATAGAGTAATACACAGATCACTCAGCATTTTTTTTATTTAGATTTGTTATTAAAACTAAGAAATAAGTATAAGAATATTATATTATATATATACATACATATACATACATATATACCTTTAAATACAACATTAAACTGCACAATGATATTTTTAAGCAGTGTACTGGTAGCTAGGTAGTGTGCTACACTTAAAAAAAAAAATCTGTAAAATAAGGCATAAAATATAATGTAATTAACTGATCAACAAGTGCAAGTACAAACTAATAACAAGGCGTTATCATAAATGAACAATTATTATTGAACAATTGCAACCAGCAACTTAATTGATATGTACTGCTAGACACTTTGATTTCTTCTTTTTTGTGTTTAGAGGAAAAATTTGTGCCTTTTTATCATTTGAATCACAGTTGCTAAAAGTTACCAAATGTTAAAAACAGCTAAATTTGTTAATCTAGGGTAGGGTAAGTTAGCAACACTGAATAAAATGCATAGAGATATGGCAAAGAAAAAAGATATTTGTTATAAAGCACTCAATATCTATCTATCTATCTATCTATATATATATATATATATATATATATATATATATATGTATTTCTATAGGCTAATAAAACACATTATCATATGTCGTCTTATGTGACCAGCATGGTTAATCGACCGAGAGTTCAGGGTATATGTGACGGTAAATTAAACTTTCTTTCTGGAATACCCCCTTCTAGCTCACGTCTAATTGTTTTTCAAATACGTCAACACGCATGAATGACACGTGATTTCGCTTCCGGGTTACAGTGTGTCTTGACTGAAAAGAACTTAAAAATAAAAAAATAAAAACAACTACTACTAATAAAGCAAAATATAAACTTTTTTTTCTCCGTTTCCCCGAACTACACAGCACAGCGAGAGCGCACATGACAAACGAGCACTTCTTCCGAACTACACTACCCATAATGCATTTCATTTCCAAAATGAATGGGGATTCCCATAGACACTCCACGTTAGCCAAATTAGCCATAAAGAAATAATCGACTAGAATTACTCCACCTGACACTAAAAATAAATTGTCGAACATGATTACAGTTCATAAAGAAAAAAGATACTGACCGCCATGACTGACAAGACAAAACAGCAGCAGAAGATTTAGGGGTATGAACCTGTTGAGAATAAACACGTGTGTTACGTGACAGATACAGACCCACATCACAAAGACTTTTATACAGCGATAGAAAACCTTCCCGAGTGGAAAAAAATACTACATAACTGACCACAATACACCCGACTCCAAACTTTCAATTTTATTTAACATTTATTTAACACGTGAACCTCAAATTATATATAAACTAAACAAAAACAACATAATCCGACTCCGAATTGGTTTAATAATTGATTTCATTGTAATTCTCGGACTCAAAATGATCAGTCAAACCCAAAGGCTCAATGGACACAAACGGAAAGTTTTTGTAAATTTTTTTCTGTTACGAAAAAGATCGTCTTTTCAAAGTAATTATTGTATAAACATCTAATAATTATATTAATAACCCTAATGGTATAATAGCACACAATATTAAGCGTGACGACTTACATTGCTGCATGTTCGGATCTTGACAGCCTAATGAGATGAGTTAGAACGAAAGCAAAGTATGAGAGCAGCAAATCCGTGTATCATTCGTCCATTCGTTTTTTGATTTAATATTAAAAGACGAAGCATGAGAAAACGGCTCTTTTTCGTTTTTTTTCATTTTTTCCAGAAAAACGGAATACAAGAATTCAGCTTGATTTTTCGTTCAGAGGTGGAAAAATGAATAAACAGCCTGAATATTTGATTTCTACACGTGGGCGGAAAGAAACGCCTCTTTTTGCTGATTGGCCAGCCGAAGATCAAACCACGCCCCCGTCAGTTCTTCCGCAGTTTTGTGCAGAATAAAAATCCCCCGTTGCTGCAGTTGAACGGATAATTAACGCGTTTATTGCAATTACATTTAAACTTTTTCTCATCAAACAACCACACTTTGAACAATGGCTCGACACAAACCAGAGCCTAGACAGGGCTTTCTTCTATGTAGACATAAATTACGCCTTGCATTAGTTGGCAGGGTTTGATGGCACATTAAAAAAAAAGTGAAAGTCATGAATCTCTGCCATTAAAAGTGAAAGCAGGACATTTGTTTGTTTGTTTATTTATTTATTTAGTTCCAAGAAATAAATAAATCGATAGATAAATAAATAAATCAGATAATAACAAGGTGAGTAGGTCTAACCTATAGTTCATACAGTTCCAATAATTTGCAATGGGTTAAATGAACTTAAGCAGACAAACCCGCCCTGTCAAGTGCAAATCAGTAGTGAAGTGTAAATACACAGTCATAACTTTGTTTTTTGCTGAGTTAATTTCATTAATATTGGGTATTAATTGTTGTCTAATAATTGATGTTTTACACATAAACATTAACATTTACTTCACCTCACTTTATGGTAAATCCTTAAATAAATGGTATTCAGAAAACAAACAAGAATAAAAAAATATAAGTAGCCATGTAAAAAAGAATATGCTAGCAGCTAGCCTATTTAAAATGAGTGCCATTACAAACAATATTTATTTTAAACGCGGAAAGGCATTTATTTGAATCGACACTGACACTTGCACAGACATTGGACTTGCATCTCTCATTCAGTCCAAAGTTTCTATAGCCTGTTTGCGATTTACCTGCTAAAATGTTTTTGTAAACAAGACTTCTTCAGTCGGGTCCCAATAATATGAAAGTAAAATAACAGTCAGCAACTATACAGGTGTATAGAAATACAAATAAATACAAATAAATTACCCCCTGGCACTTTGAGAATAGCACACAGAAGAAAGCTCTACACTGTAAAAAACAATTTGTTGAGTCAACTTAAAATAATTTGTAACCTGGCTGCCTTAAAATTTTAATTTCAGTCAACTCAAAAAAAGTTTATTCAACTTTAAATGTTAAATTATACTAAGTGACAACTTAGATATTTGAGTTGAATCAACTTAAAATTTTAAGGCAGCTGGGTTACTTACCCATCTGTTAAGTTTAGCAAACACAAATATCTAAGTTGTTACTTAGTACAACTTAACATTTCAAGTTGACTAAACTTATTTTAGTTGACTGAACTTAAAATTTTAAGGCAGCAGGGTAACAAATTATTTTAAGCTGAGTCAACAAATTGTGTTTTTTATTTTTTACAGTGTATGTAAGCTCTGCCCCGTTACAGGTTGTGTCGAGCTATTCGTTAGTGCGGTTGTTTGAAAAAGATAAAGTGTAGTTGCATGTAATGAGGACTCTGGGAAGCGTGTAAGATCCAATTGCGAGCTTTTATTAACAGATCGTAGTCAAGACAGGCAGGGTCGATAACCAAACAAACAGCAATATCCAGGGCAAGGCGAGAGCGTAAATCCAATAAACAGGCAGAATGACGAAAAAACCAGAGTGAGCAGTCCAAAGTGACAAATGAACAGGGCTGTGAAACTTGGCAAAAACTATGGCAAAGAACTAGACAAAACTGTGGCAAAAACAAAGACAAAACTATGACAAAGAAACCAAAACCATGATAATCAAAAAACAGGGCAACGAAAACAGGAAAACGCTTGGTAGAGTCCACAATAGCAAAACAATACTTTGCGATGTCTATTTGTAAATGGCCTCCTTTTAAGGCCACCAAACAGGAAGTAACCAACGAGGCAGCAGAGGGAGCAGCAACAGTCAGTTCATGAGTAAGGGCTCCCTCTGCTGGCGTGGCGTTACAGAATCCCCCCACCTAGGAGCGACCCCTGGCGCTCAAACAACAACAGTCCAGGAGGGTGGGGGAACAGAGGCAAAACAGGGGGTGGGACGGAGGGCCAGGTCCATGTAGAGGAGGTGGGCCTGGATCGTGGAGCAGGGACAGACAGTGAAGCACTGGAGGACCTGGACCATGGAGCTGTGGCAGGCAGTGGAACCTCTGAGGACCTGGGCCGTGGAGCAATGGCAGACAGTGGAGCCTTGGAGGACCTGGGCCGTGGAGCAGTGGCAGACTGTGAAACACTGGAGGGCCTGGGCCGTGGGGCAATGGCAGACAATGGAACCTTGGAGGACCTGGGCCATGGAACTGTGGCAGGCAGTGGTACACTGGAGCAGAAGTCCACCATGCTTGACTCGGAGGAGCCTGGAGCCATGGCGGAGCAGGGAGAGCAGGCAGCCATGGCGGGGCAGGCAGAGCAGGCAGCCATGGTGGGGCAGGCAGAGCAGGAAGCCATGGCGGGGCAGGCAGAGCAGGCAGAGCATGGAGCCATGGCGGGGCAGGCAGAGCAGGCAGAGCAGGGAGCCATGGCGAGACAGGCAGAGCAAGCAGAGCAGACAGGAACAGAGATATCCACAGTGGAGCTAGTGACATCCATAGCAGAGCGGTGTGTTCACGGACGATTTCCTTGGCCGTGGTATGACAGGTAGAGAGTTCATGATAGGCCCCCTGGGCCGTGGCGTGATGGGCTGAGAGTTCATGGGAGGATGCCGCCTCCATTGGAGGATCCACAGCATATGCTGACACCTCTGGAGGCATGGGCGCAGATTCTTGGGCAGATGTGGCAGTGAGTTCATAAATGGACGCCACCTCCTTAGGAGGTTCTACAGCGTGAGCTGACACCTCAGGAGGTATGGGCACGAACTCGTGGACAGATGAAGCCTCAAGAGCAGACTTGTGGTCAGATGAGGCCTCTGGGGCAGACTCGCAGTCAGGCGAGGCCTCTGGAGCAGACTCGTGGATAGACGAGGCCTCAGGAGCAGACTTGTGGTCAGATGAGGCCTCTGGGGCAGACTCGCAGTCAGGCGAGGCCTCTGGAGCAGACTTGTGGACAGATGAGGCCTCTAGAACACAGTGTGCAGACCACACACTGAAAATGGCAACGGCCATTACAGGCAGCACCGTAGATAGTGGAATGTCTGTTGGCCTTGAGGGTGTGGATTTGTGGCTTGGGAATGTGGGCTCTGCGTGGCTTGGGAGCACGGGCTCTGGGGTTTCAGCTGATACGTGAGGAGGCTTTAGAGGATCAGCAGAGATGTGAGGTGGCTTTGGACGGTCAGAGGGGACTGGGTGAGGTTCTGGCAGGACAGCCGTTTCTTGACTTGATTCATGGAGGCCTGCCGTGACTTGACTTGACTCAGGGAGGCCTGCCGTGACTTGACTTGATCCAGGGAGGCCTGCCGTGACTTGACTTGACTCAGGGAGGCCTGCCGTGACTTGACTTGGCTTGTGAAGGTCAGCTGTGACTTGACTTGGCTCAGGGAGATCAGCTGTGGCTTGACTTGGTTCATGAAGGTCAGCTGTGGATTGACTTGGCTCGGGAATAACAGCAGCGACTTGACTTGGCTCATGAAGATCTGCTGTAACTTGGCTTGGCTAATGAAGATCAACTGTGGTTTGGCTTGGCTTGTGAAGATCGATAGTGACTTTGCTTGACTCAGGAACCACGGCTGTGACTTTGGTTGGCTCAGGAACCACGGCTGTGACTTTGCTTGACTTGAGGGCTAAAGCTATAGCTTTACTTGACACAGAAGCAATAGCTGTAACTTGACTGGACTTCGGAAGAGCAGCTCTGACCTGACTTGACACAGGAAACACAGCTTTAACTTGACTTGATGCTGGAACAACAGCTGCAGCTTGACTTGACACTGGAACAGCAGCTGTAACTTGACTTGACTCTGGAACAACAGCCGCGACCTGACTGGACTCGGAAACTTGACTTGAGTCAGGAAACACAGCTGCAACTTGGCTTGACTCATGGGGAACAGCTGCGACTTGGCTTGACTCATGGGGAACAGCTGCGACTTGGCTTGACTCATGGGGAACAGCTGTGACTTGGCTTGACTCGTGGGGCACAGCTGTGACTTGGCTTGACTCGTGGAGAGCAGCTGTGACTTGGCTTGACTCATGGGGAACAGCTGCGACTTGGCTTGACTCATGGGGAACAGCTGCGACTTGGCTTGACTCATGGGGAACAGCTGCGACTTGGCTTGACTCATGGGGCACAGCTGTGACTTGGCTTGACTCGTGGAGAGCAGCTGTGACTTGGCTTGACTCGTGGGACACAGCTGTGTCTTGGCTTGACTCGTGGGACACAGCTGTGTCTTGGCTTGATTCATGGAGATCAACAGCTGTATCTTGGCTTGACTCATGGAGAACAGCAGCTGTATCTTGGCTTGACTCATGGAGAACAGCAGCTGTACGGGCGGCCATGGCGTGAGCAGGCCCTGGAGCGGCAGGCGTGGCGTGAGCAGGCCCTGGAGCGGCAGGCGTGATGAGTGCAGGTGGTGGTTTGGCAGATGAGGAGTGAACAGGCTTTGACTTGGCAGGCATGACGTGAACTGGTCTTGGCATGGTGGACATAACTTGAGTAGACTTTGGCTTGGCAGGTGTGATGTGAACTGGTTGTGGTGTGGGGGTTACTGCAGGATTGCGGGGTCCCTCATCCGCAATCCCAACAGTAAACGACGATCCCGCAAGCAATAATGCATAGTCAATGTACTGGATTAGGGACCAGTGGCGGCGAGGACGTGGCATATTAACTGATATCTCCTTTTCCAAACCAAAGAAAAAAATGTCCTTAAGAAAACTATCCTGAAAGTCCACCAAGTGACTGAGCTCACAAAAGTCCATGACATACTGCTCAACGGGCCGGTTACCTTGTCGGAGTTGAACGAGGCGTGTTGCTGGGTCCATGGTGATCTGTGTTGAAAGCTGCTGGATCTTTGGGAGGCGAAGTATTCTGTAATGAGGACTCTGGGAAGCGTGTAAGATCCAATTGCGAGCTTTCATTAACAGATCGTAGTCAAGACAGGCAGGGTCGATAACCAAACAAACAGCAATATCCAGTGCAAGGCGGGAGCGTAAATCCAGTAAACAGGCAGAATGACGAAAAAACCAGAGTGAGCAGTCCAAAGTGACAAATGAACAGGGCTGTGAAACTTGGCAAAAACTATGGCAAAGAACTAGACAAAACTGTGGCAAAAACAAGGACAAAACTATGACAAAGAAACCAAAACCATGATAATCAAAAAACAGGGCAAGGAAAACAGGAAAACGCTTGGTAGAGTCCACAATAGCAAAACAATACTTCGCGATGTCTATTTGTAAATGGCCTCCTTTTAAGGCTACCAAATAGGAAGTAACCAACGAGGCAGCAGAGGGAGCAGCAACAGTCAGTTCATGAGTAAGGCAATGGCGTGGTGTTACACTGCAGCGGAGGACTATTATTCTGCACGAAAATGCGGATGCGGAAGAACTGACGGGGGGATGGTTTGATCTTCGGCTGACCAATCAGCAGAAAGGGGCATTTCTTTCCGCCCACATGTAGAAATCAAATATTCAAGCTGTTTATTCATTTTTCCACCCTTGAACGAAAAACGATAAATCAAGCTGAATTCCTGTTTTTCGTTTTTCTGGAAAAAATTGAAAAATGAACAAGGAGCCGTTTTCTCATGTTTCTTTTTTCAATATTAAATCAAAAAACGAATGGACGAATGATACACGGATTGCGGCAGAGCAGGGATGCCAGATTTTAAAAACAAAACCCGCCGTATTACTATTCAAAACTGGCCGGGAGGCCGGTAAAAATCGCGTTCCATGGGGTAACATACACGTTTTGTGGTGGGGCTCCTTTGGTAAAATTAGCATTCCAGGGGCTAAATATTACATTATTGAGGCAGCTTCAATCTGCGGACATGAAAAACAACCCACGGCAACAATATTCCGTGGGAAAACGGAATTTAAGTAACTCAGACTTTTATTTTGAAAAAGCTTAAGCTGCGAAAACAATTGATGACTTCACAAACCAGTATCAAACTGGGGAATGCACTTTTTTGCACAGACAAAAGCTAGTCTGACCAACTAGTGGTTGGCAAAGGTATGTCTGAATCTGTTATGCAGCTTCACAAAGTGGCTGTTTAGTTTGTAAGTAAATTAAGCAATTTTAATTGTTTTAAACATCCTTTTAGTATTTCAGGATAATATTATCAATAAAGCATTATTATTATTATTATTATTTTAACGTAGTAAATAAAAAAATATAAAACAATACCAACAAAAAATGTATTGAATTTAATTAGTTTAAAATCAAAATGCGTACTCTATTTAAAGCAGATTGACACACAAAAGCCTTATTGAACTGACAAAAACAACAGCGAAAATTAGTAACTCTCTAGTAGATGAGAAGACAACTTCAAGAGAGGATGACTCTTTCTCATGCCATATTAAATATAAACATTATTTGGAAAAAAAAAAAAAAAAAAAAAAAAAAAAAAAAATATATATATATATATATATATATATATATATATATATATATACTTTAAAAGAAAACTGTACAAAACATATGTATATGTTCCTGCAAAGATGAACTCAATGCAAAGTATCAATAGTGAGCCATACTCAGTATGGCCAGTAATCAAAGCCATGATCTTTCTGTTTACGTTTCAGAAAAACACATGAAAAAAGTGGTGTTCCACATTTCTTTCTGTTTAACGTATAAACTTTTGTTTGTTTGTTTGTTTGTTTGTTTCAAAAATTACTTAAAATACTGTTCGTGCAACTTGCAGTTTGTGGACATTTTTGAAAATGTTGTTTCTTTTTAAAAATCACATGCGCTTATGTTCTTTTTTCATGTGAGAGAACTTAATGTTAATGTTTACTGTTTTAAGCTCTTTTTTGTTTTGTGAAATGATCCCTGATCATTTCAGCCTGATCTTTCATGTGAAGAGGGTGTTTAAATTAGGGTCCATGAGATTTATAAAAAAAAAATACATGAAAATGAAATAATATAAAAAATAATACATAATATTTAATAAATAAATAAATAAAGTTGCGCTACATAACTGTTGTCATAATAATGGCCCATTTCACACGTTTACATGCTTTTTTTCACCTTTTGTTCTTAACAGCGCCCACTTGCTGTGGTGGAGCGGTGATGAAATATGGTTCTTGTAAAAACTTTGCACCATTTCAATAAAAAAAAAGTATACATCTTTAAATGCATGCTAATTACAGAAAAGTGCAACAGTTACTGTATGGTGTTTGGCAGTGGTCAAAAATAATTTTAACAGTGCATTCTTAATCGATCCTTTTTTGTAAACTTTAGACAACATTAAAATTACCACACAACATTATTGTTTGTAATGGGGAAAAAAAAAAAGTAGTTCATTTGGTCCAGGATTTCTACATGAGTGGTGGGAGAAAAACACTTACATCTGGATTCAGATAAAATTGCACAACCCTGTAAACACAGAAAATAACTTGCGTCCCCATGAGAAACAATTATGTCTACCATCCAAATAGAGTATAATACTCATAGAACAGCAGATAAAAGGTACCTGGATGACCTGCTACTTTCAGTAACATGACAATATGGTAGCTCTAGCACATTTACAATTACATTTATACCATACAGAACATACATTTTAATGGACATGAAGATGGTTCTTCATTAAATGTAGAACCCACTCAGACCTCTATCCAGACACTGGTGTATGTTTGTTCTCTTAAAAGAGGCAGAACCACAAAAGAGCCACCCAAAAAAACACAGACAGCCCGGCCGGTCCAATCCAGTGATCTACAGCAAAAGGGGAGACAAATTACAATTAGTTTTAAACTCACTGCTTAAATATATTGTAAAGCTCTCGATGTCTCCTGTTTTACTTACTGAGCTGTTCAGCGTTACTCCTGGGTGACTTCTTGCTTGGCAGAGGTCCTGGAGTTTCTTTACAAGATAATAAAAGGTTAGGTAGTTAACAGTCACTGTGATCAATATGTCTCCTTCAGAGCCCAAAACTCTGTATGTTCCTGCATCATTGGCTGTAAAGTTATTGATGATCAGGTCTCCATCTCTGTCATTCAGCTGATCATTTTGAACACCACGGCCTCTCTTCCAGACCTCCTTCCAACCTTTGCTGCTTCTGCTCTGATGCTCCACTTTATCAGCGTTTGACAACAGAACATCCAACTTCAGCTCCTCACCGATTTTCACAGAAATCTCATCTGAGGAGAAACAGAACGACATTATTAAGTTGGCTTGAGAAAGTACCTTGAGAAAGTAACATGCTAATCATGCTAACAACATGCTAATCATGCTAACAACTTGTTAATAAAATGCTAATCATTAGGAACATGCTAGGAACATGCTAATCATGCTACAAACATACTAGTAACTTGCTAATCATGTTAACAACATGCTAGTAACATGCTAATCATGATAGAAAAATGCTAGCAACATGCTAGTTACATGCTAATCGTGCTAACAACATGCTAGTAACTTGGTAATCATGCTAGCAACATGCTAGTTACATGCTAATCGTGCTAACAACATGCTAGTAACTTGGTAATCATGGTAGCAACATGCTAGTAACTTGATAATCATGCTAACAACATGCCAATCATGTTAAAAACGTGCTAACAACACGTTAAAAACATGCTAATTGTGTTAGCAAAATGCTGGTAACATGCTAATCATGTTAGAAACATGCTAACAACATGCTAATCATGCTAGCGACATGCTAGTAACTTGCTAATCGTGCTAGCAATATGCTAGCAACATGCTAGTCATGCTAGCAACATGCTAATCGTGCTAGCAATATGCTAGCAACATGCTAGTCATGCTATCAACATGTTAATCAGGCTAAAAAAATACAAGCAACAAGCTAATCATGCTAAAACGTTAACATGTTAAATCATGTAAGCAATGTGTTAAATCATGCTAGCTGCTTTCATACTTTTACATCTGTTTCAAACTTTCAGGCTAGGCTTTCTCAAGCCAACTTAAAGTTTGTTCTCAAACTTTACTCATCTAGTTATTATTATTATTATTATTATTATTATTATTATTGTGTCAATCAGTCAAGGCCATTAGCACATATTTGGATTTATGGAAGTAGATGAAGAGTTCAGATGCAAAACCAGCTAAAAGCCATCTTGGTCAAAAATGAGATAATGATACTAAGTGAATGCTCTCAACACATATTATACATCCATCAAATACTTTTTCTTCAGACTCGTTAAAATACCAGCCTTAGCCAATAAGAAGTACCTGTACTTACATAGAAACCTATACATCTGAGCCTGATAAAAATGCATTTTTTAAAGAAGATGGACTTCAGATGGATTTAGCTGGTTTTGCATCTGAACTCTTCAGATGCAATCATATAAAAATCAACCATTGGAAAGCATATTGATGACCACTAACCATAATATTATTCAGGACGAGTTCCATTCACTGACTCTGATGTTTACAGTCCAGCATGCAATACAACAACATTAGGAAATCCAGAAAATGCATGCTGATGGTTTGATCAGTTTTGACTTTACCACAAATATGAAGTTCGTACTGCAGATCCATCAGAGCATTTTTGTAATTGAATCTAAAAATGTATTTCCCAGCATCACTGAAGATCAGATCCTTGATGATGATGTCACAGGCTTCCTTTTTACATATTCGGCCAGTTGCACTTTTATTTTCTTCATTCTGACAAATGGGGATGTCAGCAAAATGTATGGGTTTTCTGTGACGAATGAAACGAATATCTGAAATCTCTCTGGCCTCATATTCACATGTCAGTATGGCATTGCCTCCTTTTTTCCCTCTCACAGGTATAGTGGATGTTCCTGCAAATACAGATTCATTCAATATAAAGTACCAGTACTGAAAAATACATGCATTTCTGTTCATTTTCTGCAATCAGTGTCACCATAAAATATTATAGTAGAGTCATTTTAGTGCTTTTCTTTTGCTCAAGACGTTTAACCACACATTCAAGTGGATTTAACAGTTGATGCTGGAGTTTCTCCAAAATTTAGCCTCAGAAATGAATGCAAAGATTGAGGTTGTTGGTTCAAGCCCATGAGCTCATGAAATTTGATTAATATGCAAAAGCATTACAGCATGTGTCTAAATCCCAGCTAGTGTTGCACGATATACCGGTACATGACAAGTATCACGATACCCTGCTTTTAAAAATGGGACGATCCCGCATTTTACTAGTACCGGTTCTTTAAGCATGCACTTTAATAAGAGCCGTATTTCTGTGTGTCTGTGTTAGTGAATGGCGCAGATGCACAGTTTTGTTTACTACACACATACACATGATGCTCGCTGTGTTTTCAGCCTCTGCCGCCTCAGTATATGAATACATGAACACATGAACATAATCTCTAGAACTGCTCTAAGAGTCACTTCATGACTTCCTGACCATTTCACCGTTTCTTTTGCGGAAAACTATCCTCATATAATGAAGACCCTAAAGATCTTCACAGCAACCCAAAATAAAAGTTTGGTTTAACTTGACAGTAAGAAATATATTAATATATTACTTAATGTAAAGATGGTACTACCACTACTAATAAAAATATTATTAAAACAATGTTTAAGAAATATTTCGCAGAATTTATTTACCAGAAAACTGTGAATACACAACGGTATTTCTGAAAAAAAAAGAAAGAAATAGCCTATAATAAATTAATTCTTTATTAAATCTAGTTATCCTTTATAAATTCTTTAAACATGCTTTTGATTATTAAAATGTAATGAAAAAATTAAAATAGAATCCAGAAAATTAATGGAAAACGCAAACAAAATGGAATTTGAGAAAAATAATAAAACATATTTCTTAGGGCCCTAAAAACATGTAATTTTTGTTAAACTTTTAATAAATTGCTGCTAAATTCGGCAAGTTTCATGATTTGAATTAATTAGACATGCTTTTTGATAAATACTTTTTTTTAATGTAACCATTAAAATAGTCTAGAAAAATTAAAATGGAATTTAGGGACAAATAAAACAGATTTCACAGGGCCCTCTTTATTTCATTTGTGTCTTTGTTTTATTGTAGTTGTCCTTTAGTTTGTTACTTTCATCTAGGTTATTATTATTCATAACAAAGATAAAATAACAAAAAATGACTATGTCATGATATAAATTGTTGTTGTGAAATAAAAATCACTATATCATGAAATAAGATTTGGCTTTATCCTTTAAGCTAACTTACTAAAGATCTCTACATACCTGTAGGCTCGGTAGTTGTTCACCATTATCCTGTGTAGTGGCACTTGCATGTGATTATTATTATTTTATTTATTTTTTATTTTTTAAAGGGGGATGAAATGCTTTGTTTTAATAGATAAAATAACTATGATGTCCATTTGGATCATCTATTATTCAATTATTTTTCCTGTTGTTTTTTCGTAGTATCGATTTAGTAGTAGTATCGTGATATTTTTGTCAGGTATCATATCGACGTCAAAATTTTGGTATCCTGACAACATTAATGCCAGCTGATTATTCTCACTTTCAACAGAGTTCAGAACTCATCTTATGAGTGTCTTATTGGTATTTCAGAGTTCACAAACAAATCTAATTCATGACTGTAATGCCTGACCAAATAATGTTTAATGATAAATGAACTGGAATGACCTGCATGGATAAGCCAGTGAGGTCATGGTGTTTAATAATGACGTAATGCTGGGAATTTCCACCAATCTAGAAATCTCAAAAGAACCTAAGAAATGACACTGACCATAGACGAAGCAAAACGGCAGTAACAGCAGAAGATGCGACCTGATGAGAATACAGAAGACTTATGCACATAAAACACATTTATACAGGGGGGGAAAAAAAAAAGCCTTGCTGAGTGATAAAGTACGATATAACTGACCACAATACAGTCAAAACCTTCCCTTTTAACTGTATTTTTAACACATGTGGATCTTATATGATAAAAATATCCGATAAGAAACATATCTAATCTGAATCTTTGATTTGAGAAATGTGTCAGGAACGAGACTGGGATCCAATTGCAGGTGCAACAAAAGTTCAATATTTATTTGAAAACAAATGTTTAGACAAAAAGTCAGCAGAGCAGCAATAACAGCCAGCAAATGGTCGGCCGGACCAGCGCAGAGAACTTGCCCGCTTCAGCAAAGCCCACGGGTAAGAGAGGCAGCAGGACGGCGTTGAAAAGCCGCGGCGGAATTCCGGAGGGAGCGCGGCGTGCGAGCAGGGAGAGAGCGGGCGGGACTGCCGTGAAAAGACGGGAATCCCGGCAGAGTAGAGCCAAAGCAGAGAGCCGGAGAGAATCCTAGAGGGCAGGCAGCGGAAAAACAAAAATTGACAAAGACAGGAACGCTAGACTGGCAGGACTAGGGAAAAATAAACAAAACAGGACGGCTTGGGAAAAACGGCAACTTGATCGTCAGGGCAAGATAGTCAGAGCTTCAAAACATTGAATAACGGACTGACACAAGACAGAAAACACAAGGGCTTAATAAAGGGGAGAAAATTAGGACCAAACAGGGTGCAGGTGACGGGGAAAATTAGCTAACAAGGATAACAAGAGGGGCGGGGTGGACACCACAATAACAGCGTATAGCGCATGGCGAGCTGTCAAAACAAACAAACAAACATGTGCTCCAGGACAACAAAGCACCCGAACAACGAACACAAGACAACAAAAACCTAGGCAGACCACACCGAGATCGTGACAAAATGATTTCCGTGTAATACTCAATAACAACAGATTTTAGATATTCCGTAACCTACCACCTAACAATCTTACGTTCACTAATTTCAGTATAATTCTTAGGTTTAGTTTCCCACGAACAACTAGTATAATTACACAAAACATCCTGTCTTTAAAACATGAATACTTACATTGTAAATGTTCGGTTTGGCTCTTTTGTTCTAGGCGTCAAAACTTCACACGCAGCACCATAAGTGAGATTTTAAACAAAACTAAAAGTATCACAGAGCTGAGCTCAGAGACCGGGAATATTGGTAATTCCCCTAAGGAGCATTATATGTTGCCCCCTACTGGCTATTCTCTTAAAGCAGATGAGAATGAATGAGCTTTATTGTCACGGTTCTCACATCTGCCGTGTTCTCAGGTCTCGTGATCTGTATGTTGTCATGTGATGTCTGCTCGCTCAGCTGAGCTGCTAATCAGTCCGGCACAGGTGTCTCTCATTATCGCTGGCTTAAATACTCACCTCATTCTCCTCTCCCTCGTCCGATAGTCCTTCCGGATCTCTGTTCCTGTTCCTGTCGTCTCCTAAGTCTGGTCTTCGTGTGGATTGTTCGTGTTGGATGTCGTCGTGTCTTCTTCGTGCCTGCACCGGATTCACGCCATCACCACGGGACTTCACTCCACGCTGTCACCAGCCATCTTGCCCCTGCACCACCCAGCCGAGAGCCTTCATCACCGTCACTGTGTTTGCTTGTTTCATTATAAATAAACTGTCATCACCCTGCATTTGCTTCCTCCACTCTTTTCACGTTACAGAACTATCGGACCAAAAATGGAAGCAGCAGGCACCTCACAACCCACGATGGAAGATTATCTTCAGGATTGTATCTCTCGGCTGGAGAAACAGGAAAAGAGCACGAGCGATTCCGGTCAGGCTATCCGTGCTCTTGTGGTGCAGGTGTCCGAGCTGACCCAGCGTATGCAACAGTTGCAACTTCCCGCTGCGCCAGTCACGCCGCCCACGCCGCCCGCTCCTCTCACAGCACCCGGACCATCTGCTGCGGCTCTACAGCTGGAGCCCCGCCTTCCCCCGCCGGAGGTCTATAGTGGTGAGCCGAATTTCTGCCGAGCTTTCCTCACTAAATGCTCGATGCATTTTGCGTTACAACCTCGCTCATTCGGTAGTGAGGAAAGCAAGGTGGCGTTCGTGCTCACCCTATTGACGGGGAGGGCGGCGCTGTGGGGCACGGCGGTGTGGGAAAATCAAGATCCCTGTTGTGCCTCATTCTTGACACTCTCGGCCGAAATGAAGAGGGTGTTTGACCACGCGGCTTCGGGGAGGGAGGCCGCGCGGACTTTGATGGATCTCCGACAGGGGGAGAGATCCGTCTCTGACTATTCAATCGAGTTTCGCACCCTCGCGGCAGAGTGTCAATGGAATGAGGAGGCGCAGTGGGATATGTTCCTGCATGAGCTGGCTGATCGCGTTCAAAAGGAGATCTACGCCCTGGATCTACCCGCTAACCTCAATGGACTCATCGA
The DNA here is from genome assembly GCA_036247105.1 of Cirrhinus mrigala. NCBI lineage: Eukaryota > Metazoa > Chordata > Actinopteri > Cypriniformes > Cyprinidae > Cirrhinus > Cirrhinus mrigala. The sequence continues at coordinate 76,079 of JAMKFB010000268.1, read as the reverse complement.
CCTTGCTTTGCGGGTAGACTCTCGTCTCTCTCGGGTCGAGCGGCGGGGATTATCCGCTCGGCTCCCCCCTGGAGAGGGAATTCCACCACGAGCCAGCGGCTATGACGCGATCAGCCCCCACGATGAACACGAACCCATGCAGGTGGGTCGAGCTCGGCTTTCCCGGGAGGAGAAGGAGAGGCGGAGATCCCGGGGCCTTTGTTTATACTGTGGAGCTCCGGGACATCACGCTTTCAACTGCCCGGTAAAAGGGCCAGCCCGACAGTAAATCTGAGGCTACTGTCGGGTGGGATCTCCGCTAAGAAGACCTCATCCAGCGCGACCTCCACGCTCCTTCCGGTTAGGCTAAGATGGCAGAATCACGATCTTCACTGCACTGCACTTCTGGACTCTGGGGCTGAAGGTAATTTCATGGACTATTCGTTTGCATGTTCCAATCAGGTTCCCCTCAGTCCCCTCACCGACTCCATCGCCGTCAACGCTCTCAATGGTCAAACTCTACCCAAGATCACATTCGTCACCAAACCCGTTACTCTCACTGTATCTGGCAACCACAGTGAGAGTATCCCCTTTTACATTCTGGACTCCCCTCTTGCACCCGTTGTTCTTGGACATCCTTGGCTCATCAAACACAACCCCCGGATTGATTGGCAGCTCCAGTCCGTGTCTGAGTGGAGCACTAAATGTCATGAATCTTGTCTTGTGTCTGCTTGTCCGTCTGTTTCTGTTTCTCTGTTTCAGGAGAAGGCGGTGGATGTGAGTAACGTGCCCGTAGAGTACCTCGACCTGAAGGAAGTGTTCAGTAAGTCTCGGGCTGCTTCTCTCCCTCCTCATCGTCCCTATGACTGTGCGATAGAGTTATTGCCAGGTACGTCTCCGCCTAAGGGCAAATTATATTCACTCTCTGTTCCTGAGAGGGAGGCTATGGAGAAATACATTTCTGATTCTCTAGCAGCCGGGTTCATTCGACCCTCCTCTTCTCCAGCGGGGGCGGGGTTCTTTTTTGTGGGGAAGAAGGACGGATCTCTGCGACCTTGTATTGATTACCGGGGGTTGAATAATATCACGGTAAAAAATACCTACCCTTTGCCGTTGATATCTTCAGCCCTCGAGAGGTTGCAGGGAGCGTCGGTCTTCACTAAATTGGACTTAAGGAATGCTTATCATTTGGTCCGCATCAGGAGGGGAGATGAATGGAAGACCGCCTTTAATACCCCCAGGGGGCACTTTGAATACTTGGTCATGCCCTTCGGTTTGTCCAACTCCCCAGGGGTCTTTCAGGCACTCGTCAATGACGTGCTGCGAGACATGGTCGACCAGTTCATATATGTCTACCTGGACGACATATTGATTTTTTTCCTCGTCTCTCCAGGAACATGTGCAGCACGTCCGACGAGTGCTTCAGAGGCTGTTAGAGAATGGGCTTTTTGTCAAGGCGGAGAAATGCGTTTTTCATGCACAGTCTGTTCCTTTTCTAGGGTACATCTTGTCGGCTGAGGGAATTCGTGTGGATCCAGTGAAGGTTCAGGCTGTGGTGGATTGGCCAACTCCAGATTCCCGTAAGGCCCTGCAGAGGTTTCTGGGGTTTGCCAATTTTTACAGACGTTTCATCCGCAATTTCAGCCAACTAGCCGCGCCTCTGACCGCCTTAACCTCCCCCAGAACGACGTTCAGGTGGTCTGACGCAGCTGAGGCTGCGTTTGCCAAACTGAAGAGCCGCTTCGTTTCGGCTCCCATTCTCGAGACCCCTGATCCATCACGTCAGTTCGTGGTGGAGGTTGACGCGTCGGAGGTGGGGGTAGGTGCGGTTCTATCACAGCGTTCGGCCACAGACGACAAGATGCATCCCTGCGCGTTTTTTTCACATCGTCTGTCACCGGCTGAGTCAAATTACGATATTGGTAATCGAGAGTTGTTGGCAGTCAAGTTGGCATTGGAGGAATGGCGTCATTGGCTGGAGGGGTCGGGGGTACCTTTCATTGTATGGACCGATCATAAAAACCTCGAATATATTAAAACTGCCAAAAGATTGAACTCTAGGCAGGCTCGGTGGGCACTTTTTTTCGGACGTTTTGACTTTACCATTTCGTACCGTCCGGGTTCCAAAAATGTCAAACCCGATTCTTTGTCGCGTATTTTTGACCACACCGATCGCCCGTCCACTCCCGAGAGTATTTTTCCTGAGACACTTATCGTTTCAACTCTCACGTGGGAGGTCGAAACGAAGGTTAAGACAGCCTTAGAAGGGGTAACGCCTCCGGTCGCTTGTCCACCGAACCGGTTATTTGTGCCAGAGGAATTACGGTCCGAGGTTATTCAGTGGGGTCACTGTTCTAATGTAGCGTGCCACCCAGGAGTCAATCGTACCATACATGTGGTTAAGCAACGGTTTTGGTGGCCTCTTATGGCTCGTGACGTTCGCAGTTTTGTTTTGGCTTGCTCAGTTTGTGCCATTGGTAAGACATCTAACAGACCTCCAGATGGACTCCTTCAACCGCTGCTGGTCCCTTCGAGACCCTGGTCCCACATTGCGCTAGATTTTGTCACCGCCCTCCCGCCCTCTCAGGGCAACACGGTAGTTTTGACCGTGGTGGACCGGTTCTCGAAGGCGGCCCATTTTATTCCCTTGCCCAAATTACCCTCAGCCAAGGAGACAGCGGTGACTGTCGTGGACCACGTTTTTCGCTTACATGGCCTCCCGACGGACGTGGTCTCCGACAGGGGACCCCAATTTGTGTCCAAATTTTGGCAAGAGTTTTGTAGATTACTGGGGGCAACTGTTAGTCTGTCTTCGGGGTTCCATCCTCAAAGCAATGGTCAAACTGAGAGAGCCAACCAAGATCTGGAAAGAACTTTGCGATGTATGGTCACTAGAAATCCGTCCTCCGGGCGCCAACAACTCTCAATGGTGGAGTATGCCCACAATTCATTACCAGTATCGTCTACGGGCCTATCACCATTTGAATGTAGCTTAGGGTACCAGCCACCAATTTTTCCTAGTCTGGAATCCGAAGTCGCGGTCCCCTCCGCCCACACTTTCATCCAGAGGTGCCATCGCACCTGGACCAGAGCCCGCGAGACTCTACTCCAGGTGGGGGCGCGCACCAAGGCCAAGGCTGATCGCCACCGGTCAAGGCCTCCCGTATACGTCGTCGGTTCCAAAGTGTGGCTTTCTACCAAGAACATTCCGCTCCGATCCGTCTCGAATAAACTTGCTCCCAAATTCATTGGCCCGTTTCCTGTCACCAAAATCATTAGCCCGGTGGCAGTCCGCCTTAAACTTCCTCCAGTATACAGGAGAATTCACCCCGTGTTCCACGTTTCCAAAATCAAACCCGTTTTTTTCTCACGCATTAATCCGCCAGCCCCGGTTCCCCCACCGCCGCGACTCGTAGACGGGGAACCCACCTATTCGGTCAATCGTATTCTGGATTCTAGGCGGAGGGGGCGCGGATACCAGTACTTGGTGGACTGGGAAGGTTACGGTCCGGAGGAGAGAAGTTGGGTACCAGCCAGAGACATCCTGGATCACTCCCTTATCGATGATTACAATCAACGGGTAAGGCGATCTGGGAACGTCGGGGGACGTTCCTAGGAGAGGGGGTACTGTCACGGTTCTCACATCTGCCGTGTTCTCAGGTCTCGTGATCTGTATGTTGTCATGTGATGTCTGCTCGCTCAGCTGAGCTGCTAATCAGTCCGGCACAGGTGTCTCTCATTATCGCTGGCTTAAATACTCACCTCATTCTCCTCTCCCTCGTCCGATAGTCCTTCCGGATCTCTGTTCCTGTTCCTGTCGTCTCCTAAGTCTGGTCTTCGTGTGGATTGTTCGTGTTGGATGTCGTCGTGTCTTCTTCGTGCCTGCACCGGATTCACGCCATCACCACGGGACTTCACTCCACGCTGTCACCAGCCATCTTGCCCCTGCACCACCCAGCCGAGAGCCTTCATCACCGTCACTGTGTTTGCTTGTTTCATTATAAATAAACTGTCATCACCCTGCATTTGCTTCCTCCACTCTTTTCACGTTACATTTATAGCCAAGTATGCATGCTAGGAATGTGTCTTGATGACTGAGGTTTCCAGTGCACGGAATGACAGCAACAAGACACAGATAATAAAAGTAAAACAAGTGAATAAAATAAATATACAGTATACAAAAACAGACAACATATGTATGTACATGTATGTTACAAATGCAGAGGAATGTGAATAAGCGTTATGTGCATGCCAAATATAAGAATAAATAGTGTTGTGTCTTGCACATGATTATTAATGTTTATAAACATGAAACACTGTACTGGTGCTCAGCGATAACCTTTGGCCGCCAAATCAGACCTCCCCAATCAAATTCTTGTACCAAATCATTAGATTACTCAGGTTTAGTAACTTAATCTAAATACTTTGAAACAGTAAAAGGTAATTTGATTACAATCCATTTAGGATGTAACTGTATCAAAGAATATTGGGGACAAATATTTTTGATATGAATCTTATTTCCTGCATTTAAATACATAATATTTATACACCTAGGGGTAGATTAAGGTGGTCAGGGGAGACAGTCACAATGAGACAGCCAATCCTACAGTGTTTCCTCTACATTCCCAGTGTCCCCACAGGATTTTGTGGGACTGTAGTGGGTGCTCATTGGTTCCCCTATAGGGGGTTCAGGGGGTATGCCCCCCATAAGAAAATTTTATTTATTTAAAATTTAAACGCAATAATCTGGTGCATTTTGAGAATGGAATCAAGTGACTAGATCAAATGAAGAAATGTGTGCTCTTGTAAACAGTTTTGTGCTCTAGTAGTAAGTTATTTATTGGCTGCGTAGATGTGAATGAATAGGGCACAATTTTCACTACATACATTCTTGTAGCTGCACTGGTCTAAAGAAATGATAGCCATGCTTCGTACTGATGTGTTTTGCTGTTTATTTGACTCTCTTTCTTTTCGGTCTCTCTCTTTTCAGCAGACACCGTGAAAACTACAAGAAATAAAGCACAGAACATTCACAATATGCAGTTTTCAGAGTCCTTTTTCACGGTCTCTCAATTAAATGTCTGCTGATATGCATATGAACATCACTGTTAGACATTTCAAAGGGTTTTTACAGAAACTTAAGTTACTGTAATTAGAATTTACAGTAGCAAAATGTATTTAATTTACAGCCAAATACTATTAAAAAAGTCAAATTCTTCAGTATACTACTGTAATTCATTCATTTTAATATAGATTTCAGTAGATTTTGTAATTTTTTATACTGCATTCATTTACATTTATTTTATTTTTACTCTACATAGGTACTACTGGCACTCAGTTAAAACAGACACAATAATCACAAAATATCAAATACTTTATTTAAAACAATGTGTGTATAACACTTAAAAATACAGTTTTCCAATGTTGGAACAGTGCATCTTTCCCATTTCTCCTGTCTTAAGAAGTTTTGGAGTGCATTATGTTGTATCCTCTGAATTTATCCTCACAAAGAATCTATAGGCAACAGAAACATAATGGAGAATAATGAAGACATGCAGCCAAAAAATACATAGCCATCTGCAAAACCCAGGTGCTGCTCCAAAACGTGGCGACCAGCTTTGCTCAAAATCCACTTTGTTAGTGACAGAAATTGTAACTTAAATAAAACTGAAAAACAAGAAGTAGAAATGGCACACTTTTAAAACGAAATCCCCACACAGAATACACAAACATCTCAAAACCAGTCTCAGTGTGGTTGGCATGCTCGCGTCTTTCTTGATGCTTCATTGCAGTTGCTTTTAAAACACAAACACAACAAAATGCAGTAAATCTTAAATTCCATTAATAATTAGCAGCTAACAGTTAGCCATATAGCTTGTCTAACCATGCAATGGTTATGAGTGATATACAGTTAATAACTGTAGAAATTACAGAAATGTCTAGCAGTGATGTGCATCACTTTTCGAATCCGATAACATCACTCTTTACACGTAACATCGTTCACATAAACTGATATAAAACAACATTATACACAAAATGCAACAGACTTAATCATGAATTTACCATGTGCACCCTCTTAGACCATGCAGCTTAATGAACTCTGTATCAGGCAGTGTAACATCTGTCTCTGCTTCCATGTTAGTTCGACCCACTTTGCAGTGGTGGACCTTAGAACTGTACATGAATTATGAGCTTCTAGAACGTTTGAACCCCTAACTGAAGATCTTTTCACAAACTGACCATATAAATGAAAACAGTATCAATAAAAAACAGGCTTAACAATACAGTTATTTCTTTGTCGTATTCAGTGCAATCTGTGCAGCCTTAAAGTAGGCTACTCTCTCTCTTCATGAGAGGGCATTTCTGGACATAGCAATGCATAGTACTATTCAAAAATTAAGTTTTGATATATTTACGGTATTTACAAAATATCTTTACTTAATATCCTAATGATTTTGGGCATAAAAATATATACAATATATACAAATAAATATCGATCATTTTGACCCATTACAGTTTTTCACAATTGCTAAAACATTTGCTAAATGTTTACTGTATATAGTAATTATTTTGCAATAAAAAAAAGATACATAAACATACACAAACTCAAAAAACATACACACACTCAAAAGAAATCACACCTAAGTTTGGTGAATATACCAAAAAAATAAATAAAAAGGAAAAATACATACACATATGTATGTATGTATGTGTGTGAGTGTACCTGTTTTTGCTACATTGTGGGGACCAATTGTCCCCACAAGGATAGTAAAACCTGAAATTTCTGACACTGTGGGGACTGGCCTGCGGCCATAAATAAAATGTTATTCCCTTTAAATGAGGGTCATTTTTTAGGATTTTTCACCCAAGCAAAGTCTCTGAGAACCTGACACATTGAACTTCTGAAGACTCCAGGTAGGTTGCAGCTCTGGAAAATGGTGGCGCTGGAGACTAAATGGTTCCTGATGGTTTCACAGCTAATTCTTCACTTTAATTCTTAATTCTTTTGCAGTTAACGTGTCTTTTCTTCTCCACTGTTTTTTGTTCTCACCGTGCTGACCCAACGAGCATTCCTCTGTCCAATGGTCATGCCTTAACTTTGCAAATTCTAGTATTGCATTAGTATTGCATCCTTCTCATGGGCATTTAATAATTTTTGACTTTTCAGTCTGGGTTAAATCTCCTTTTTGGCGTTTTTATATGTAAAAGAAAACATTGGAATTGGTAAAATTCTTACTGCTAAATTCTGAAAAAACAGAGGTGTTAATTATTGGGCCTAAAACCTCAGCGTGTAATAACCTACAACACTGTCTAATACTGGATGGCTGCTCTGTCAATTCTTCGTCATCAGTTAGGAACCTAGGTGTGCTATTTGATGGTAATCTTTCCTTTGAAAACCACATCTCTAGTATTTGCAAAACTGCATTTTTCCATCTCAAAAATATATCTAAACTACGACCTATGCTATCAATGTCAAATGTTGAAACATTAATTCATGCATTTATGACCTCACGGTTAGATTATTGTAATGCTTTATTGGGTGGTTGTTCTGCTCGCTTAATAAACAAACTCCAGCTGGTCCAAAATGCAGCAGCTAGAGTTCTTACTAGAACCAAAAAGTATGATCATATTAGCCCGGTTCTGTCTACACTGCACTGGCTCCCTATTAAACATCGTATAGATTTTAAAATCTTGCTAATTACTTACAAAGCCCTTAATGGTTTAGCTCCTCAGTACCTGAGCGAGCTCCTATCACATTATAGTCCCTCACGTCCGCTGCGTTCTCAAAACTCTGGCAATTTGATAATACCTAGAATATCAAAATCAACCGCGGGCGGGAGATCATTTTCTTATCTAGCGCCCAAACTCTGGAACAATCTACCCTACAATGTTCGGGACGCAGACACACTCTGTCAGTTTAAATCTAGATTAAAGACCCATCTCTTTAACCTTGCTTACACATAACACATCAACATATTCTTATAATTCAAATCCGTTAAAGGATTGTTAGGCTGCATTAATTAGGTCAACCGGAACCGGGAACACTTCCCATAACACCCGATGTACTCAGTGCATCGTCAGAAGAATGGCATCTTTGCTAATATTAGTCTGTTTCTCTCTTATTCCGAGGTCACATTAACCACCAGATCCAGTCCGTATCCAGATCAGATGGTCACTGCAGTCCCCCGGATCCAGTCCGAACCCAGCCCAGATGGTGGATCAGCACCTAGTGACGACCTCTACAGCCCTGAATGTCAGCGGAGTCCACATCAACTAGATGAGCCCCAGAGACGGATCCACAGTGAAGACCTCGTCACCTAGACGGCTGTCGGCACAAGACCACGGGACCTTTGGCCAGAGGAGAACTGGCCCCCGACTGAGCCTGGTTTCTCCCAAGGTTTTTTTTCTCCATTTGTCACCGATGGAGTTTTGGTTCCTTGCCGCTGTCGCCTCTGGTTTGCTTAGTTGGGGACACTTTCTCTTAACACAATATTGCATTTTATTTTATTGTTTTTGATTAACTACCTTTACCTAAAATGTGAGTGCTTACTGTTGCCTTCGGCATTGTTGATGTACTGTTTCCTATCTAATACTGTACAGCCGCCTTGTCACAATTCTGTATTGTTAAAGGCGGTATATAAATAAAGGTAAAAAAAAAAAAAAAAAAAATGTGCTTGGTAAAAAAAATATGACCAGAATATCAACGTGCCTAATAATTATGCACACAGTGTATATATACTGAAGTCTGTGGTTAACATCCTTCAACTCCAGTACCAGCTGTTGAGATCTTTAACTACTCTATATTTCTTGTATCTTCGGATATGATCGCAAGCCCAGCAAGCGTGCTCAGGACCAAAGTAGGTTGTACTTGCAACAAAATGTTCTCTCCAGGTGAAGTACTGCCTGTACAAACTCTCATTTTGGTCCAGAAGCTTAAGATGTTCAGCTAGTTCTTTCGGGGAGGAGAAGTCGTCCACATGGATAAAGGCATTGCCAGGAATGAATTCCTCGTAGTTTTTCCTTGGTGGACCGAGAACCACAGGAACAGTGCCGAATTTCAGAGGGTTGTAGAGTTTTTCTGTGATGTAATCTTTATGAATGGAGTTCTCAAAGGACAGGTAGAATTTACAGCTGGACACCAAATCCGAATAATCTTTCTTGCTAACGGGCCTGCTGAAGCTGCGTCCGTATGTTTCTATACTGATATGTTGCTTTAAATTTTCATAGTATTGTAAACGCTTGTGGTTTGAGTTCCAGTTGCTCACGATCCAGCACACAAGTTTATTCTTATGTGGGTTTTCATAAGTTGTGCTCCCACCAGTTTTCTCTGAGATTTGCCCATAAGGGACCATGATGTCGGAGTCTTGTCTGTAAGTTGCGGTCAGATTGAACAGATTGTTTAGAGTTGAATGCGGCGCTGAGTTACTGGGAGACTCCATGTTCATCCAGATCCATTTCTGGAACGGAGGTCGCTGCAGTGTCGGCATGTCGTTCTCTCGGATTTCTCCGTGATGAAACAAAACGCCATGCGCGCTTTTAAACTGACTCCTGTCGTCTGTCAAGCGGCAGCCGTGGATGTTGTACAGTGACCTGCAGATCCCTAAATCAAACTTGGCCCTGAAAGGCCACATCCAGATCAGGAGGATGGTGTCTGGATCAGTTTGTGTCACTGCTTCTTTTTGCATTAACAGGTTTCTGATAGAGGTGATGTTCACCACACAGGTGTTGTTCACCATTTCAGTTTGATTTGGCATCTTAAGAGCGTTGATGCAGATGTCGCTGCAGGAATTAGATCCGGAAATGGTATGCCATTTTAGGCAGCTTACGGTCGGCTGGTAGTACGTGTAGAATATTACTGAGAAACATATCAACAAGGCCACTATGATGAGGAGGTTCTGATAGACTCTGGAGATCTGGAACTCCATCATGACCTTAAATAGAGAGAGCATGATTATGTGCTGGGCACGTATTCACAAAAAAGTTCTTATAAATAGCAGTGAAGAGATTACTCTTAAAACCTATTCACAAAGATGCTAAGACAAACCTTTACTAAGCAATAGAGAGAAGTCTTAAGCTAAGAGTAAGGGCAGGGCTGACTTATTGCTATGGATGATATCAGCTTGCTTATTATGCACACTGTGATTGGCTGATAGCAGGCACACAGATGGCACAGATTCATAGTGACCCGATCCGTCCCCCTCACTGTCCCTACGAAAGGCGTCAAACATCAGTGAAACGGAGGATTAATCACGGTTTCTGCTATGTACATAATTAGTATATCGCGGGGTTGGCCGCCGGTCCTTTTTGCCGCCACTGCTTCAGAATCAGACGCAGGCTGACCAGGGGCCAGTTGCACCAGCTGGGCGTACGCCCGGTTGTAAGACTAGGCTGGACGTAAAATGCGCTTTAAGTCGTGGGTAGAATTTATACCCGTTGCACCATCTCGGCGTAGTGCTACGTCTGAGACTACAAAGGTAGGCGTAAAGTGAAAGTAAAGTGAAAGTAAAGTGAAAAGTCTCAATTTGCTCGGACATGATTCGTGTTTAATTAATTATTGACGCCAGCTGTAACGTTTTTGGTCTTTTCGGGCAGGATAATGTGGCCTTTAAACGATTATTATGGGGGAGGGGTCAAGCAACGCGCAAACTTTGCGCAAGAGTTATACAATTGAAAGTAAAAAAGAAACTACGGCTAACACCGCATTAACGGCACAAATTCTCTCAGAGACAACGAGAGACGAATCTACTTTACCATGCTGATAACGGTATATAACTGTCTTAAAGTATTCCCTTAATATTTCTATTCGACATCTTGCTTGGACAGTAAATGCTTGGAAATACCTAACGTCTTTAATTCCTCTCAACATTTGGAGCGTTCCTGTCATCCAATAATCGCAGTAAGTTTTGTGCTTACTTTTTAATCAGCAATAAAGTATAATTGTCACATAAATTCACACTTACCCCAGGAAAGACATTAATTGTACATAAACTCGATAGCTAGAAAACAAAATAACTCTAGAGATAAGCATTGTATCACATTCATTATATTTTACTTAACCTGTCGCCTTTATTTTTAGTGTTAGTCTAAAGAAATATGTCATGGGAATGTGCAGGGAGACCTCAGATACAAAAACGCGGACATATTAGGAAATATTTAGTTAATTAAATTATTTCGCGGTGGCTTCACTTGTTATGATGTCTTGAGCAATTCAGTTTTATATTAGTAGTTGTAACCCTTGCAGCGTGGGTGTCGTCACTGCGTGGACGTGCATCGTCTACGCCGGGCGTAGTTGCGCCTGGTCGTAGTTTTAGCTGGTGAAACAGGTGTAAATATTTATCGTAAAGTTGGACGTTGCAAAGCCCAGCGTAGGGCTTACACCCATCTTTTTTACGTCTAGCTGGTGCAACCGGCCCCAAGGCTCTAGACTCATTCTTTCCAAAGGTCGCAACTAACATTTTCTCAGTTTTTTGCTACAACTTTATTCAATGCATGCTGATTAATTTTTACATGTATATGTATATGTATGTATATATATGTGTGTGTGTGTGTGTGTGTGTGTGTATATATATATATATATTATATGTATGTATGTATGTATGCGTGTGTGTGTGTGTATATAT